>JAQGCN010001308.1:0-10424 GCA_034699725.1 Friesea truncata | reverse complement strand
TGAAGATTTTTTTGGTACGCTTGATCAAATAGTTTACGCTAAAGGTTGGGAAGCTGAAAATTTGGATCAGCTGAAGAAAAGAGTGAAATATTGTTTGAAGAAAGTGCCGCAAGACGTCGTCCGAGGCTCAATGACGAAGGTTCGTACATTATTGCGCAAGTGTGCTGAAGAGGGTCCACAAGCAATAAATCATTAGTGTGATTCTAACTGTTTTTTTGTGCTGAACACGAATAAAATATTGCTGTATCTGTAAAATCTCTCTGTACTTGATTTTTTTTAAGTTTTCGTAAGTCCCATTTTTTTGTCAACACCCGTTACTACTTCAACTCAAGTATTAAGAAAAATACAACCAAAAACACAAAATGCATAGATTAAGCTATAATCCAATTTTCTTTTATGCTTTTTTCCTTATCATTTGATTGTGTTGCCTTTTTATCCCTGATGAAGATAATTAAACTTTCAAATGCAACTGAGGCAATGTTTAAAATCCTTAGTTTTTACACAATATAACTTAATAATTCATATTATTCATAATTTAATACAGAACAGGGATGTTCTTTCTTCTGTACTTTTAAGCCTGGTAAATTCTGGTATTTATTGCAAATAAATTTGTAACTTGATTTTATTATAAGTTCCTCGGTCGATTTTCATGATCGATTTTCATGATTGACGTCTCAAATTTTTTGTTTTGAACTAATCTTTCGGAATCAATTCTTAAAAGTGTGCTGAACAGTCAAAAGTCAAGCTGTGATTTCACGAAGCGTAGTCCGCGGTTATAAAAATATTTCAAGTTTCAATATTTTCATGTTCCCCGGAACGGATTTTAATAAATGACCTCTCAAATTGTTCAGAATCAGGTCTAAGAAGCAAGTCAATTTTTTTCACTGTTCCCCGGAACAGAGTTTGACCTTTGACCACTTTTAATGATCGTCTTGACCTAAGGTTTCATAATCAGGTGTCAGTTGGTGGCCAGCGACCTTTAAAGGAAAGTTATGAGGTCAAACGTGGGTGACCTTTATGTAAAAAATTTTCAAGTCCGTTTTTTCACTGTTCCCCCGAACAGAATTTGACCTTTGACCACTTAAATTAATCGTCTTGACCTAAGGTTTCATAATCAGGTCTAAGTTGGTGGCCAGCGTCCTTTAAAGCAAAGTTATGAGGTCAAACGTGGGTGACCTTGATGTAAAAAATTTTCAAGTCCATTTTTATCACTGTCCCCCCGAACAGAATTTGACCTTTGACCACTTAAATTAATCGTCTTGACCTAAGGTTTCATAATCAGGTCTCAGTTGGTGGCCAGCGACCTTAGAACAGGATTTACCTAATTTTTTAAAAATATGCCCATCCCGGTTAGATGACCTTGAGCAGTATGGGACCAAGGTATAAGGGGGGAATATGTATATAAACAATAGGAATTTTTCAGCAATAGGAATTGCATGAAACATGCAAAAATCCTATTGCTGCAAAAATAAAACGTTAGGATCCGAGCGTAATTAAAATTCCTATTGCAAAAAATCGTATTGCTGCAAAAATCCTATTGTATTTTTTCCTGTTGTAGTAAATTCTTGGCGTAGAAAATCCTGTTGTAATTCCTGATGTCGGTTTCACGAATTTAGTTGAGCGAGCATGAACTAGATGACGCATAACCCAACTAGAAAAGTTATAATAAACAAATATAAGATGAATCGGCTAACTTCGGCATTAACGAAAGTAAAATGCTTGTTTATTTTATTCAGTGGGTGCTCCCTTCCATTGACAAAAATCAAAAAATTCAAGTCCAGCTGGCAGGCGATTGAAGCAATGAATGTTTGAGCTTCAATCGCAAATCGATAGACCATTCAGTTCTGCTTCTTTTAAGACCTTATTTTTGAAAATTGGTTGACTAACTTTGGAGTAATTAATTTTTTAAATTAAAAAAAATAACAATATGTGAGACGGAAAAAGATAGCGCGGGAGAAATTTTCGCACCAGCCTTTTTTTCTAATAGTTTTTTACGTTGTGACGTCACTGGTGCGAATTCAAAAGTTTCATTTTTGTCAACTGAGCACCCTCTGATTTTATTCAACAATTAAAGCAGATCTGATTTTCCAATTATTAACCACTACTGGATTTTTTGGTAAGTATGTATCTTATTTTACTGAATTGATCTCAATCATAGCATCAAAAACGGATCAATGACATTTAATGGTTAAAATTAAAAAACATGTTTTTTCTTTTCATCTTTTTCAGATTCAATTGGTGGAGATGGTGTGAGCCTATTTGAATTGTGGGGATCCTCAAATCTTAACTACAACTAGTTGCTAGTAATCGCAATTTAATGAAGTAAACAATACAAGTAACTTATCAAACTGAACCTTCAACAGACGCAACAAAACTTTACCAAACTTGGAAGCTGAATGAGGACAAGAAGAATGCAATCTGTTGGAAGATCTTCCAATTCCCGTAAATATAAATTATTCATCTGATTACATTGTTAATTAATTGATTTGTTGTTTTGTAGTACCAAATTCTCATGGACCATGTTAAGCGGTACGGAAATCTGTTAGTTGAAATGGACACTAAATTATTGGAAATTGATTATCACCTCTTCATTACCCAATTCGATCTAATTGGAGATCTCCAATTATTCATCCAAAAACTTCGAGACATACCTAATTAAATGGTGACTTATTGTCAATAAAGAATGTATCAAATAACGACCAAAACGAATCATTTAACAAATGAAGATTTTACATGTTATGAATATATTTTAATTAAACAAAAATATAATGTCAATTGACTACTAAATAAAATATTATTTAAATTTTAAGTAATGATTGGTCATTTGTTTAGTAATTTCAATAGCAATAAGCTGCCATTTTATGTCTTCTGACGAAGTTTAAATTCCAGATCTGGAAATTTTTGGATCTTTCTTTCCGGCACTTGGGGTATGTGGGTAGGTTGTGTGAACAAAATAGAGAAATTCTTCCATGTCCTCCCTAGAAATAAAAAGTAAGAATAAGTTAAAAAATAATCAAAAGGAATGTATACTAATACTTACATTATGTACACTTCATCCAGCTTATTAAAATCGGATCCGATTTCACGGCCGGATTTTTTTTGTGGTTTTCCTATTGAATCAATTATGGTAGCAACCCAATGCTGTGAAAATTTTTTTGGATGAATTATTGGAGATCTCCAATACGATTATCCAATTTGGTAATGAAGAGGTGGCAATCAATTTCCATTAATTTAGTGTACATTTCAACTAACAGATTTTCGTACCACTCAACAAAATCCATGAGGAATTGGAGCTACGAAACGACAAATCAATCAAGGAATAATTGGATAAGATTGCAAACATAAAATGAACAGATAAATAATATTTATTTACCTGAATTGTAAATTCAGGTATGCTGCTTGTCTTCATTCGACTTCCAAGTAAACTTTTCGTCAGGTGAAGTTTTATTGTGATGAACCACTTGTAATTTCTTCATTGGATAGATATTACTAGCAGCTGGGCAGGATGTGAGAAATCTCCACCGTTCCAACGGGCCCTCACAATCTTTACCTAAATACATATGTTTAATTTTAACCATTAAATGTCATTGATCCATTTTTGATGCTATGATTGAGATCAATTCAGTAAAATAAGATAATTACTTACCAAAAAATCCAGTAGTGGTTAATAATGGGAAAAAGCAGATCTGCTTTAATTGTTGAATAAAATAAATAAGCATTTTACTTTCGTTAATGCAGAAGTTAGCCGATTCATCTTATTTTTGTTTATTATAACTTTTCTAGTTGGGCTATGCGCCATCTAGTTCATGATCGCTTAACTAAATTAGTGATATCGAAAACCGACATCAGGAATTACAACAGGATTTTCTACGCTAGGATTTTTACGCTAGGAAAGCTGAGTAACCTACTCCTTTCAAAAGGCGTGGTTCTGAATTTTACAAGTAACTAAACAAATCCAGTTTAGTTAATTAACTAAGCCGATATGACAATAAAGTGTGACTTTTGTGGAGATAATCCATCTCCAAAGAGAGTGTTCCGTTTCAAGTCAAAGCTACCTCATTCTGAAGCAACAGTTTTTGATGGGTTTAAAAATGTATTTAAAAAAAATGAGGATTAATTGACATTCAGCTTTCGCTTTAATCAAAGGAGACGGTAGGATAGGTGTAAGACTCTATAGGATGCTAGGTAGGAATCTTCTCTTCTCGTCCAGGATTTCAGTTTTTCTGCTACGACGTAATCATTTTGTACCCATACAACCACCACAAAAGGGGTTTATCTGAAATTCTGACTACTCGTATTGCATACTAGACTTAATCTCCCTTCTGAGTTTTGACTACACACCAATTTTGGCTATGCTCAAAGGAAAACCCTCATACAGAATCATCATATTCTCTGAGGATGATAGGCTAATCACGGAGATACTGCCACGGGGTGATTAGACGCCCCTCAACTCACAGAGCAACACAATTCCAATATTGGGACATAAAAACCTTTGAGTGTGTGTCATATGTACCAGTGTTCGTTTACCGAACTCAAGGGCGCACACCAGGTCGCCGAGGCGTTTTGCAAGTTTTTTCGGGAAACCATCATGAGATTAAGTTAACACAACCTGTGTCAAAGACAAAGGTACAATCTCATTCGAAATTATTAGAATGAAAGAAAGGGAAATAAGGATATAGAGAAATCCTTATGCACTCATTCAGTACAATTCATTCAATATTTATTTTATCTGAGCGGTTTAGAACCAAAGACTAACTAGTTGAAAGCATGGAACGCTAACCATTAAGTCAAGCCACTCAGTATTGTCAAGTCACTCAGTATTACCAAAAAACCAAAAAAGATATCACAACTTTATATCAAATTTTTTTGGTTTTTTAAAAAAAGTCATTATGGGGACTTAAAAATTCTTAAAAAATGACACTCGTGTTTGAAGATCATACTCTTCTAGACATTTTGGAACTAGTTTGAGCCACGGGAAACCGTCCATGTTGGTGCTAGAATTTTTCAAAGTTGAAAAACGTGGAAAAATCGCAAATTTTTGTTAAATTATTTTGGTATTTTAAAAAAAACCATTAAAAGGACATAAAAATTTGGAATAAATGACACTTATTTGCAAAAAGCATACTCCTCTGGACATTTTGGTATTAGTTTGAGCCTCAGGAAACAACTTGTGTGGATGCTGGGATTTTTTAAAGTAGAAAAACATGAAAAAATCGCAAAGGACCCTTCCGGTTATTGACTCTATTTGGGCCTTGAGTGTAGGCATGTTAAAAATGTACGCAGACTTACCATAATCGGTACCCTTATAGTAAATCGCATGGGAAATCATTTTAGCGAAAGAAAAAGAACATCTCCTTCTCTAGTTAAGCCGCTACATGACGCTAAATATTATGAATTTTGCATTAGTTTAGCATTACCGAAAATTCATTTGCTCGGTACATGCTCAATATTGATTGGATTTTTGATTCTAAGGTCTCGTTGAAAAGATAATTTTTCATGGAATGCAATGGTGGAAAGTGTTTTAACATCTCCCCCTCCAAAATTTGGAATTCTGTGGACTTTTTTAGAACAAAAAATGTTTTACTTATTTTTATAATGATTTTAGCATTATTTGCATGGCAACAAGAGATGTTGGAGTTGTTTGCTTATTGACAAATAAGCAAACTGTGTCGAAATTATTAATTCTTACAGTTATTAAATTGTTTTGAATCATTTTTTCGTTAAAATGCCTCAGTTTTTATGCAATAATTGTCTTCGAAATCAATTTGTAAACCCAATTCGAGTTTCAGCTCAGACGTTATGCCCTGCATATCGAATAGTGAGAGGAAGAATTGCCCAAAAAAATGATTTGCTCTGCCGCTCCTGTTATTTGAAGATTCAGAAGAAATCTAAACGTCTTTTGAAGCGAGGAAGCAGCAATAATTTCGGTAATACAGAAGATAAACATACTAATTCATCAGAATTAAAATTGAAAATGGTTTAGATGAATTGCAGCGAAAACTTGAAGAAATAGAAGCTGAAGATAAAAATACACCCGAGTTGGATGATGCTGAAGAATTAAATCAATCTGAGGATGCAGCAACTGACCCACCTAATACTGAGGATTCAAATGACAGATCAATGCACGAAGGTTCACCTGTAGATGAAGATGATTTTTTTGATGAATCTCAGCAGCTAAATGAATCTGGTGAACATGAATCTGAGGATTTTAATGGTGATGTGACTGATGAATATGAATCTCAACAGTTCTACAGCCAGAATTCCTCAGGTAATTTTTGCATATATCAAAGTATATTTCTGAAATTCTTATTTCTATTCTTTTCCTGCAGTAAATTCTCAAGCTTCCTCTGCATCTATTTCAACGGTTCAATCCACTTGTTCATCGGTGACTGTCTCTGGTTCTGTTAAGCTTCAAATAAATTCAGCGAAGTCAACTGAAAGCAAATGTTTCATTTGCAATTCAAGGTCGGGAAGAACGCGAGCGCCGAAGCTTGCACTATCTCATGTCTGGATGCAAAAACGGATTGTAGTAAATGAAAACAACCGATGCTGCAAGTCTCATCTCGAGAACGGACTGTTCAACGAGGAGTCTTTAGTTAAAATTGAAGGTGCTAAACCATATACTAGAATTGAAGAAAGCAAAGCCTCCCCATGGATTCTATCCCTTACTGCTGATTTGGAAAAGAAAACCAGTATTGTTGATTTTTCTGAGCAATCCAGACTTAATTCCTGCGATTATGAGACACTACTCGGAATCTCCGGGGAACATTTCGATGAACTCATGACATTTCTTCAAGGAAAAATTAAGAACAGTTCAAATCGCTCAAGTAGAAATGCTCTGGCCATGCTTCTGATGAAATTAAGGTTAACCCTAATCTTGCGAGTGATGGCCTTTTTGTTTGGAATTAAGAACTTTCAAACAGTCAGTGATGCCATCGATGCTGTCTCGGAAGTGTTGGAGAAAGATTTTGTGAGCTTGAATCTGGGTTGGAACCACATCACAAGACAAGAAGTAATCAACGACAACTCAATACCATTGTTTAATCCACTTTTTGACAAGTCAGCAGATACGATGATCTTGGTTTTGGACGGCTCATATCTTTACGTTCTAAAGCCTTCCAACTTTCAGCTGCAGAAACGGACTTATTCTCAGCATAAGCACAGAAACCTCATTAAGGTAAATAATAGTGTATTCAAACAAATAATTGCTGGGGAAAGTATTTAAATCCGTTGTTCGTGATGACAGTTGAATGTTAAAAAATGTTTAGAAAAACAAAAAACTCGTGGCAGTATATACTGGCCTAAAGAATTTGACGGAATGCAATTCCGTCTTATGCTTAATTAGTTTATTAAAATTAAATTAATTAATGCATAATTAAGGAATTATTTAAAGAGCAGTTTTTCGCTTATTTTTTCGCTTTAATTTTTTCGGGTATTTTTTCGCTTTAATTATTACTAGTTTACTACGTCAAAGTGGAAAATATTGAAAATTTTATATAGAGATGATAGATTTATAACGCGAGTAATTTGGATAGGAGAAACAAAGAAATTTTGGAAAAAAATACCAATTTTTTCTGAAAGAATAGAGATTTCATGTAATCATTTTTCTACAATCATTTTAGTTTCCATGAACAGGAATTAACAAAATTTTAAACACTAAAATAAAATTATTTATTGGATTTACTATCCAAGCTTTATTTACATGACCGTTATTCAATTTGATCTAGCTGAGATTGATTAACGTTAAAAATTGTTTATGTTATTTTTAAGGAATTTTAAATTTCTCGTTTTTAAATACACAGGAGTCCTTCATACGACTAGTATTATTTATGCTAATAATCCTCCGAAATCAACCGCAGATGATGAATTTCTTTTATAAATCTCATATCTAATTTTAAATTCTTGAATCTACGATCATTATAATGACATATTTATTTATTCCACTTTCAAATGCAAATTGCAGTCCAAATGCGGCAACGTCGAATTTTGTTAATGTACATTAAATGCTAAAACTACAATGTTGCCGCATTTGAACTGCAATTTGCATTTGAAAGTGGAATAAGTATTTTTGAAATAGGCGTTTTAGGAAATATTTTTGTTGTTGTTTTCTTTAACTTAAAGTTATATTAAACTTTAAGTATGTTAATTATGAAATGGTTAATTAGTCAATTGTGGTTTTTAAATAGGTCCTTGACAAAGTGTTCAGTTACTTCCGCGATAAAGACTACATTAAATTGTACCGAAGCATCAGTCAGGCTTGGAATGAATGTGCATTAAGAAGATTTCGCGAACTAAAACCCATTGTACGCCTGCGCAACACCCAAACAGCTACAAAATTTGCAAAATACATCAATGAAGCTAAAAAATCGCCGTACAACACTTTCGTCATGAACGGCCTATACACACCCCGGTTCGAAAAGAGTTTGTGAAATTCGCCAATCATGTGCAACATCTTCAAATCATTTCACTTCGTAGCCCTGATTCATACACAAGTACTATAGCAAATTTTGTTCACTTTCCAAACGCTCTAGGCATCATTCAAGAGACAAAGAATATTAAAAGCTTGGAATTAATGAACCTACGATTCCCTATCCCGTCAATGGATTATCCTGAACCTGGAAATGGTGACATACCAACTTTAGAAAAAATTACTATAAAGCTAACACTGCGACGATATACCGCCGACGAAGAAGACATATATATGGCTGGAGGACTAAACAGGGTTGACAGATTACTTCAAAAATTCTTTGACTCTACCGTAAATTTACATCCTTTGAATTTGGATGTATTTGGTTTGATTAGATTGACAAAAAAGATCCTTTCCGCCATTAAAAATATTGCAAGCTTATGAGTATTCGAAATAAGCATCTTGGAAGAAATGGAGCTTAACGGTCTCATTCCGGCAGTCTGGAACTTAAATTCGTTCAATTTAGTCACTCATGTGGAAGACTGTGCTCTAATTCAAGCATTAATCGACGCATAATTCAAGGACAAACACTTCAATATTTGGATATGGACCGTGCATTCACCCAAACTCAACTTCCAGTCCTAAATTTGTCACAACTAAAGCTAAAAAAACTTATAATGAATTTTACGATGCGTGCTTGACTTTTTTCGAAATACAAGAATGTTATTGTAAACTATCGAAATGTTTAATTGATTTAGATGAATTTGGGGAATTCTTGTGTTAAAATTAATTAAATAAATATTTATGATTTCTAAAATTAACTTCTGAAAATTTTATAAAAAGAATAAAAAATTAACTAAAAGTAATATTATTGTGTTCAATTTTAGTTATTATAAGTACTCTAGTTATTGATGTTCACAGGATTGACGGAGAAAAGAAAATTCCTTGCGTTCCTATTAGAATTTCCACTTTCGCTCGTATTAATATGCATAATAGTATATATCCCATCCTTCTTTTCTAATTTTATGAAGAAAAATATTTTCTAAAAAATTTACTATTATTATTTAAGTATTTGCATTTGTTTGTCTTGACACTAGTGAAAGTTGTCAAAATCGTTTGCAAGAAATTAAAAAAAAAATGCATTTCATCTCTCGTCGGATTGTGGTACCCTGAAAAAATATTCGCATTGGAGGAAATCAATGACAATGTAGCATTTTATTGCCCGAGGGAGGATGAAAGAAAAATTCATTATTCCTCAGAAATACGTCATTAATTCTTTCGTTAAATGCTTACAATATCGCAAAAATCATGCAGTAAAGTTTAATGTCTTGAGTTTAATAATTTTATACATCATGTATTTATTATATATTTTAGGATAAACTCATGCAATATGAACATATGCCTGTTTTAAATACAAAAATAACACAAGAAATTCATTTACAGGGTGACATTGGGAAGTCCCCAGTCTATACCATTACTGTTAGACGCTAAATAATTTTTATTATATGACAATAACATCGCGAAAAAGTTAGTTTTAGTTATCAATTTATTAATTAATTTATTGTTTCTTTTAATAAATCGAATTAGATATCTTACTTTAATTGCATTAAAAGTATTTTTAGTTAGTTTTTGGATTTTTTAAAGTACTTCATTTAGCAATGAAATATGAATTTGTGTAAAATATATCCGTTTGATGTAATTATGTTTTAATAAAGTAAATCTTAGAGAAGTTGGAAAGATTTAATTTTAATAAAAATTCATTTACAAATTCTTCGTCACAAAATTTTTTAAAACGATGAATTATTACATTATTAGTCAAATTTTATTATTTTAATTCAAAATTATAGTTATTAATTAACATAATTAATTAATTAAACTAAGCCAGCAAATACTGCCTTGAGTTTAAGACAGTAAATAAGGGACGGGCTGTCCATGAGGTAAGAGTATCTATCTCTCTCCTCTGGATGGCTTGAGATCGAATGCTGGGTGCGAAGAAGCCAGACAAAAAGTGTACTTG
>JAQGCN010001307.1:0-10425 GCA_034699725.1 Friesea truncata | reverse complement strand
AATTTGGTGCCGGAGGGGTGGGTTACAAAGAGGAAGATGAGTTAGCATTTGGAATTGGGTTACCATTTGGAAATCTATCATGGAAATGTCCTGTCTGTCCGTTAGTCTGTGGATGAACGAGTTGACCGATTCACATAAGATCCCCACTAAAATGATTGGTCAACTCCTTCTGGGTCAAATGTCATATCATGGAAATATTTACCATTTTTTAAAAACTTATAAGGATTTAGGCATGGTAGATCAATGTAACCATAAAATTCTTACTTTCTATAACGCTTTATGACAAATGAAACAAACACAGGTCGAATATGTCAAGGTCAGAGGCCCCAGTATTTTCCAATACGTACACTTGACAGTGGCTTATTTATTAAAAATGTTTATCTTTATACAGGATCAAAATCCAAACAAAAAGTCCAACATACTCAAGATAAATACGATTTAGCTATAAAATTCTTCTACATAATTTTTCCAATCAGTGCAACCTTGAATGGTATTGGATTTGTCGTTTTTTTGATTTACGACCCTGAATTTGATCATTTTTTCAACATATTTGCTTATCATATTTGCAAAATCACCGGAATTACAAATTCACGTTTTGTACAAAATGGATTTACTTTTACTTTAATATTACATCTTGAATTTCAAATTCTTTTAACTACATACAAGTGGCTAAAATACTGCTTAGGAGCTCTATTTGGAGGATGTTTTGTTCTACGCCTAATTTCACGTCAATCCTATTCAAGATTTGAAAAGAAAGTTAAACAATACAAATATATATTTTTGAATACATTGTTAGTAAGTGAAATATTCTGTCATCCTATTATTTCATTCAAATTTATCGTTATTATTTTAACGTGTGTTACATATACCCTTCTTATTACTCAAAAGTTAACCCTGGTATCCATTGCATTTTCTTGTTTTGATAATTTATTGCTTATTGTTTTGTTTATTGGAACTCGCAATATACACAAAAAGTCTTTAAAATACAAACAGAATATGTTGCGAAACATATCAAAATATTGGAAATATTCTTTCAATAATGTCATTATATTGAAAGATGTTAATTCGTTTCGAGAGTGTAGAATACAGAGTGGATCACAATATTATATTGATCATGGTATCTGTCTTAAAATATTGGATGCTATTACTAATTATACAATTTCATCAATAATTACATTTACTTAAAGCGAAAACAATAATAATACTATCTACTATTAGTTGAAAAATTTAAGTGATTTAAAATGTTAATATTAAATTATTATTAAGTAAATGCTTAAAAAATAATAATAAAATATTTTAAGTGTTATCTTGAAACATATTTTCCATATTTAATAGAAACATTGGATAAATGTGATTCTTTGTACCAACGGCTTCTACTTTGAAAAACTTTCTGATTTATTGAAAAGCCTCATGAATATAATTTTATATTTGCTTGTATTAATTAGGTAAAAGGAAATGGAATGTTTAATTTCTTAAAATCAAATACATGTTTTTGTGAACATTTCATTTTTAATTTGATTAAAACTTCCACCCTTTCAAAAAGAAGTTTTTTATTTTGAAATAT
Organism: Friesea truncata; assembly: GCA_034699725.1. Lineage (NCBI taxonomy): Eukaryota > Metazoa > Arthropoda > Collembola > Poduromorpha > Neanuridae > Friesea > Friesea truncata. Next base: position 8,861 of record JAQGCN010001307.1, on the reverse strand, counting down.
TTTATCATTTTATTTAAAACCTTTCTGATTTATTAAAATGTTGAAATGTTCGTAAAAAGCCTCATTAATATATTTTCCTATTTTCTTATATTAATTAGGTAAAAGGAGGAGGAGTGTTTATTTAATTCCTTAAAATCAAATACATATTTTTGCAACATTTTAGTTTGATAAAATGCACATATAAATGTACTTTAATCCTTTTAGCTAAGTACATGTTCTTTGGCTATGGCTTCGGAAACATCTACCCAATATTTAGTAAAAACATTGGATAAATGTCATTATCTTTACCAAAGTTTTGTAGTATGGAATTCCAAAACTGAAAAGTTTGAAGTTGATGATACTACAAAATATAAATATATTTCAATATTATTAATTTTATGTGATATAATTAATATTATAATTACAGGAACCAGTGCCATAGTTAGCTATGAAACTCAGCTAAATTTCTCCCTTACTTTATTTTGGTTTTATTTATGCCTAATATGTGTAGAAAGTTTACTGCTAGATATTCATGGATATTTCAAGCGACACGTCATGATGCAGGGTTTCAATGAAGTTATACTATTCAACAATCGGGATAAACGTAAGTAATGGAAATATATTATGGGAATGTTCTGTCTGTCCGTTTGTGTTTGGATGAACGAGTTGACCGATTCACATAAGATCCTCACCGAAATGATCGGTCAACTCCTTCTTGGTCAAATGTCATATCATGGAAGTATTTACCATCTGTTGAAAGCTTATAAGCATTTAGGTATGGTAGATCAATCTAACCACAAAATGCTTTACTTTCTACAACGGCATCTCGCTTACTGACAAATGAAACAAACAGGTCAAATATGTCAAGGTCAGAGGTCAAACCCAGTATTTTGCAATACATACCTACGTACAATTGATAGTGGCTTATGTATTAAAAATGCTTATTCTTCTATAGGATCAGGATCCAAACAAAAAGTCCAACATGCTCAAGATAAATACGATTTAGCTATAAAATTTTTCTACATAATTTTTCCAATCAGTGCAACCTTGATTGGTATTGGGTCTGTCGTTTTTTTGATTTACGACCCTGAATTTGATCTTTTCTTCAACATAATTGCTAATTATATTTGCAAAATCACCGGAATTACAAATAAACGTTTCGTACAAAATGGATATACCTTTACTTTAATATTTTATATTGAATTTCAAATTCTTTTAACTACATACAAGTGGCTAAAGGGATGCTTAGGAGCTCTATTTCTAGGATGTTTCATGCTTAGACGAATTTCACGTCAACCCTATTCAAGTTTTGAACAGAAAGTTAAACAATATAAATATATATTTTTGAATACATTGTTAGCAAGTGAAATATTCTGTTATCCTTTTATTTCATTAAAATTTATTGTTATTATTTTAACGTGTGTTACATATACCCTTCTTATTACTCAAAAGTTAACCCTGGTATCCATTGCATTTTCTTGTTTTGATAATTTATTGCTTATTGTCTTGTTGATTGTAACTCGAACAGCTGCTAATATACACAAAAAATCTTTAAAATACAAACAGAATATGTTGCTAAACATATCAAAATATTGGAAATATTCTTTGAATAATGTCATCCTGTTGAAAAATGTTACCTCACTTCAAGAGTGTAGAATCCAGAGTGGATCACAATATTATATTGATCATGGAGTCTCTCTTAAAATGTTGAATGCTATTACTAATTATACAATTTCATCAATAATTACATTTTCATAAAGCGAAAACAGTAATAATACTAATCTACTATTAGTTGAAAAAATATAAGTGATTTAAAATGTTAATATTAAATAATTAAATTAAATGGTTAAAAAATAATAATTAAATGTTTTCACTGTTATCTTGAAGTATAATAAAGTAGCTTTCGCTACTCAATAAAAGAAAATTTATTTAGTTTTAACATTTCGATGAAAAAGTGCCTTTTGAAGTTCATATTTTCAAAAAAGAGGGAGAGATCTCCATGTTTGTTGGATGGAAGATGTCTCTGGTGAGTTTATAGCGGAAGGAATCAGATTTCTTAAATTACTTCATTGATCTTGTCCCATAATTGTTTGCAAAGCAGGTTTGATCTACACGTTTGAAAATTCAATGATTATTTGTGTACTTAACAACTGTGTACAGCTTACGCTTAACCTTCTTCTCATGTCAAAAAGATCGCAAATAAGATAAATCATTTTTCAAAAACAACACCGTAGATTCTTAATTTAAAAATTTATAAATCATATTTCTGTATACTGAAAAATAAATGTCCAATAGTAAGTGAGTGCTATGAAGCAAATTATTCAAAACCACAATTTGAATATTGAGGAAATAAATTACAAATATTTATCTTTCTACAAATTAAATTTTTTAAACAATTCTTAAATTAAATTAAAATTAAATACTGTTATTCGTAAATTGCTTAAAATATAATAAAAGAATTCTATTATAAATAATAACAAAAGAGATGGTTGTAAGAACACTTAAATATAATAAAAATAGAAATAATTTTCCAGTCCATTATTTTAAAAGGCGGTGGATTATTTTCTTCATTAAATTTGTCAATCTCGTACTCTCTACGCTCTTTAAGCTGAATCAATTCTAAAGAATTTTGTTGAACAGTTTTATAAAATTTAAGAATTCCTCCTTCAAAAAAAATATTCCCAACTGCATACAGTCTTTCTTTAATCATTAGACTGTAATGATAAAAATGATTTGTGATTATTAAATCATTAGGTAAATTGTAACATGTTAGATTATAAGCCTTTAACGGTGATGAAGTAAACAATAAACTCCCATCATTAACTGTAGTGACGTTGCATCCACTATACACTTCATTTGGCTCTTCCAGATTACTTTTATTTGTATATATATAATAATTTTCATAAGGTGGAGTTATGTTAACTTTTTTAAATAATTCATGAATCAATGTAAGATCCGGCTTATCAAAAGGTAGAATTATTTTATATTTTTTGTCTGTTAAAAGTTCTTTTACTGATTTAATTTTAATGATGGGTGGTGGAACTGTGATTTTTGAGCTGATGATTGATTCGTAATGCCAAAGTATTTCACAGGCACACAATGCGAATAGTATTGATGTTCCTCTCAATATCCTTCCCTTAATCGTCTTATTATATTTTGTTAAAAAATATGGCAAAACAAATTCCGAAATAATTAATACAAGAGAACCAGGTATCCAAGTGTAGGAATCTAGTGGTGATACCCAAAAATAAAATAAAAATGACTCTCGTCTCTTTTCTTTCAAACAGTAAAAAAAACTGTATACACAGCAGATTCAGAAATGAATTGTCTGAGTTTTAAACGCCTCATCAGCTTCCCAAGGTAAAGTTGTATACCTGTTTAAACTTAATACCCCAATACAGGATTCAGTAACAATTACACATCTATCGGGAACACCCCTACCATTCGCAAATCCTACTTCATCATAAACTGGTGTAAAATTTAAATAAACGCGTGTAGCCTCTGTAAACATATTATCAGAGCAACATTTAACTCTTCTAACATCCGTGGATGCTCCATAGGCTGAGCGACAATAACGGATTATTTTTTTGATATGTTGTTTCCGACTGAAGTATTTCAATCTTATTTCCACATACCTTAAATAATAATGATTATTCCGATGTTTCCAAACTTCCAACCACTCTCCAAACGAATTTGAGTTTTTTAAGTAATTTGAATTCCTTTCAATTGGATATACATTGAATTTAGGATTGATAGAAAACCCTACCTTTTGGATTCTATGACGTGAATTTGTATTGTAAATTACCATAAATATAGGTACAACTTCAGTTGATTCAAATAGTACATCGTTGTTCAAATGAGGAACTATTAAATTATTCATAATATATATTACAGAGTGCCCATAAAAATCTAGTCTTGGGGCAAATAGATGTTTGTATTTGAATGTTAAGGCATTTGTGAGTATGTTGATGGAACATTTTTCTGATGGTATTGATGAAAATGTCTTGATTGTGGTTTCCCAAGTCTTGCCTAATGTCCCCACTCTCCATACTCTGTACGATTCATGGTTTGATGTGATTATAGATTGAAGAATATCTGGATCTTGGACTTGGTGTCCAGTTCCACAATCCAATACATTAAAATCACAGTTTTCAAAAGGAGTATTTCCAAAGTTAATCTGTAAGGATCTGCTCCCAATGTAATATGAAATTACACAAAAATAAATTTGTATAGAGAAATACATGATTTCCTTGAGTAAGTTGTATACGTAGTTAGAATATGTTTTATAGACTATGTAAATGGTTTCCCAAATTTTAAACACTTCTATGTACCTTTACACTAAAATGTTCCCTATAGGTAATAAATAATATATTCCCTGGAATACCCAATGGAGTCTTGAAAGGAATCAATATGTATTTTTCTAGAACCTTCTAGAAGCATTTTGCGTTTGAAAATAATTCAAACACAAGAAAAAATATATAAGAAAAAGAAGATATTGGATACTATTGCTAATTATACAATTTGATCATTTAGGTAAAGCAAAACAGTAATAATACTATTTATTATTACTTGGAAAAATATAATTGAATTAAAATGCTAAAATTAATTAAATTATTAAAGATATTAATGATTAAAAATAAATAATTAAATGTTTTCAGTGTTATCTTGACCTAATAAAACAAATTATAGTTTTAACATTTTCAATGAGCATTCTGAAGTTCATATTTTCAAAAACGAGGAAGAGATCTCCATGTTTGTGGGATCGAAGATCTCTCTGGTGAGTTTATAGCTTAACTTCTAACCATCCTAAAAAATCCTCCCGACAAAATATTGAAACTGAAGAAAGTACAAAAATGTATAACTGCAGTATGCAACGAATGCATTATTACTTACATTCCTATTGAACGAAGTTTTAGTTTTGTTTTTATTTCATTTAAATTTTTTATAATAATTTGGATGGAATCCTTAAAATACAAACATAAGTTATTGTTCAACGGTCAATTACACAATTTCATCCATAATTACATTTAGATCGAGGAAATCAAGAATACACAGTAAGTAGTCCTAAATAATTATAAATATTTAAGTACAAATATTTAGTTGATTTTAAGTAGTAATATTCAGTTAGAATGTAAAAACGTTTTCAATGTTACTAGCTACTTAGTCTTAAATTTTTTTTAAATATTAACGTAAGGTAAAACGCGTTTAAAATATAAATGAGTAAATTAAACTGTTTTCAATGTGTGTTTTTTTGGTAAACCAAACCCCTTTATTTAAAAATTTTCTCAGAGTATTTGTTACAAATAATTTACTATATTTTTAAGTGCCTTTCCGTGGCTTATTAAATGGAAGGTTATTTCATAATTTATAATAAGATGTTACAACACAAAATATTCTCAAATTCGAATAAAAATTCAGTAGTGTATTTCCAGCAATGACTTCGGAATCTGCTTTCAAATGCTTAGTAAAAACGTTAAATAAATCTCATGCTTTATATCAAAGTTTTGTATTTTGGAATCGTGAAACTGAAAAGTTTGAAGTAGACAATAGTCTAAAGTTTAAATATTTTTATATATGTGTGATATTATGTGACATACTTAATATTATAGTTCCAGCAACTTTTGGTGTTATAAGTCAAAACGAAAAGTTTGATTTGGAACTTACTTTTCTTATGTGGTTTTTCTGTCTGATGTCATTACACGCCTTAACTATAGACATTGACGCTTATTTTACGCGATACTTTACTATGCAACTCCTTAATGAAACACTGCTATTTAACTATAGATCAAGCCGTAAGCTATATTATTGATTGCATAATTTTATACAATTAATGAATCATTTAAACAATATATTTTGATTATTTTGTTTAAAGGATTAAAGAAGAAACCATTGCTAGAATATAAAACAGATAAGTGTGACATGACAATAAAACTAATAAGCAGATCTGCACCAATTATGACTTTTTTAGTTAGTATTGCTTGTTTGTTTTTTGGATTTTTCTACCCACAAATATTTACTGTAATTAATATATTAAGTAATTATACCTGTAAAATAATTGGAATATATCATTCAAATTTACTTCGATATGGATTTATTATTTTAGTAATTTTATATTCGGAATTTCAAATACCATTACTCATTTATAAATGGGTTAAATACTCTTTAGAATCAATATTCGTACTAAAGCTCGTCTTTAGCTTAACTTCTACCCATCCCATAAAATCCGCCAGACAAAATATTGAAGCTGAAGAAATTACAAGAATAAAGAAGTACAAAACATACAAGAATGCATTATTACTTTCATTCTTATTGAACGAAGTTTTTAGTTATGTTTTTATTTCATTTAAATTTTTTGTAATAGTTTCAACATGTATTAGTTATACTCTTATTATTAATCGAGGTCCAACATTATTTTCAATTTTAACTTGTGCTGTTGCTAATGAACTCTTAATTTATGTTATTTTTGTGTTTAATTTACTTTCTAATATAAATATGGAATCTGTAAAATACAAACATAAGTTATTGTATAATATTTCAAACACTCAGTATTCTTCAAATTTAAAAAGATCCTTTCATCTGAAAATTTTCAAATCGCTTCAAGAATGCCGAATATACAGTGGCTCATATTATGTAGATAAAAGAGTGTGTCTTAAAATAATAGATGCAACTGTCAATTACACAATTTCATCCATAATTACATTTAGATCGAGGAAATTAAGAATACACACTTAACTAGTCCTGGAGAAGTTATAAAAATTGAAGTACAAATATTTAGCAGATTTTAAGTAAATTAGTAATATCTAGAGTTAAAATGATTGATTATTGGATCATCTCAAGAACCTCAAATTGATCGATGGAAAAGTTTGCAAAATAAGAAATAATACCTTTGAAATAGCGTTTGTTATATCATTTCAATGTAATATCTGAGCTTTAAAAAATAAATTAACTGAAATCAAAATTTTTAATCTATTCTTTTAAGAAGGAAAAATTTCTTCTTATGGTTTTACCCCGGGTGGGTCTTGGAATTAACGAATCTTAGCTAAGCCATTTCTGTATAAATTAAATATTTTTTCTATTACAATAATAAATAATTAAGTAGTTTTAATGGATACTCTTAAAAAACTAGGGAAGTTAATATATTTCTTCAAAATAATAAAAATAAGGTAAATATTATTAGTATAAAAATATAAGTGATTTAAAATGTTAAAGTTAAAATTAAATAATTAAAGTAAATGCTTAAAATTAATAATTAAATAAATATTAAGAATTAAAATTCATTTTAATTTTCCTAATTGAGAAATAATACTGCATAGAAATGTCATTGTTTTATCTATACTGTTGTATAGGACTTTAAAACTTGAAAAAGAACAGAATGCTGTATTAGTTATGTCAATTAAACTTTCTAGCTCAAGTAATTTAATTTTCTTGACAGTTAAAAAATGTTTTTATATTTTATAAACTCATAAATATTTTATTTTATTTAAGAAATTACCAACTAACATTGCAATCAGTTTAAGTAAAAAATATTTAATTAAACATATCCGAAAGGAAATAAATTGTCTTTCCTGAATTTCAATATCTTAAGCAATTCGGGCCAACGTAAGACTAAGGAAATTAATATCTGTTCAATTTATTAAAAAAAAATGAAGTAATGCTTTTAGTTCGATTCGGTACATTTATTTATTATAAAAATAAATTAGTTGCTTAATGTTGCAGCAAAGCAAATTCATATTTTTTTCCCTTTAATCTAATTAAATTAATGCTTGTTCCTTACAGAAAGAAAGAAATTATTCAATTAAAAGTTTACAAAATAAGAAATGACACCTTCTAAATTGCTTTTTTAATACCATTTCAATGTAATGATATCTAAACTAAAAAATTAATAAATGATTTCAAAATTTTAATCTGTTCCTTTAAAAAAAATTTTTCTATGGTTTAACCCAGGGCCTTCGAATTGATGAATATACTTAATCAAGCTAATATCTCAGTATAAATTTTTAAATATTTTTTCTATACAATAATAAGAAATAATTAAATAGTTTAAGGAAAACATGTTTCTTCAATTATAATAATAAAAAATAAATATTTTAAGTACATTTCGATCCAAAGTTGTAGCTAGGGCTTCGAAAACATTATATTTTCAATAGTTAGTGGAAACATTGGATAAATGTTATTCTTTGTACAAAAGCTTTTTATTTTAGAATACTTTCTCATTTATTAAAATGTTGGAATGTTCGTAAAAAGCCTCATGAATATATTTTTCTATTTTCATTTATTAATTAGGTAAAAGGAATTAAAATATTCAGTTAATTTCTTAAAATCAAATACATGTTTTGTGAAATTTTATTTTGATAAAAACTTCCAACCTTTCAAAATAGCAAAGTACATTTTCTTTGGCCATGGCTTCGGAAACATCTACCCAATATTTAGTAAAAACATTGGATAAATGTCATTGTCTTTACCAAAGTTTTGTAGTATGGAATTCCGAAACTGAAAAGTTTGAAGTTGATGATACTACAAAATATAAATATTTTTCAATATTAGTAATTTTATGTGATATAATCAATATTATATTCGCAGGAATCAGTGCCTTTATTAGCCATGGGGCTCAGCTAAATCTTTCCTTTACTTTATTTTGGTTTTATTTATGCCTAATATGTGTACACAGTTTACTGTTGGATATCCACGGTTATTTCAAGCGACACGTCATGATGCAGGTTTTCAATGAAGTTAAACTATTCAACAATCGAGCAAAACGTAAATTCATCATTATGTGTTGTAAAAATTATTATTGGAATGTCTTCACTGTCTGTGGATGAACGAGTTGACCGATTGACATAAGAACTTCACTAAAATAATCGGTCAACTCCTTCTGGATCAAT
>JAQGCN010001306.1:0-10428 GCA_034699725.1 Friesea truncata | reverse complement strand
TGGGAGATGTGCAGTTTAGAAAAGTGTCTTTAGTTTTTAATTGTTTAAGAGGTCATTTGACCTTTAAACTCAAAAAAATTTACGAAATGATTTTTCCTGGGTTCATCAGCTTTCGGTAAATGTCATTCTCTCTTTCCTATGTTGTGTCAGTCGGAAGTTCTGCGCGTTTCGACACGAAAAGCAAAATAATTTTATAGAGATAGATTTTTGATTGTATCCATTTGCAATTCATAACGAAAGAAATATGTGTTATTACAATTAATTTCGCCCGTACTTTTCATTAGTTGGAATTTTGGGAGTTTACCTGATTTCATTAATAGTAATTCAGTAACTAAAAACAAATGAAAAAGTATTAAACCAACGATGAAGAGATGACCTTCGGCTTCTATCGTGATTTACCCCCAAGGGGCATTATTGACAACCAAAAATCCACTTGCTTATATCTACACGGGTCATGTGAAATCCATGAATTTCCAATAGAAGCCTTAAGTGACTTTTTTGCTGGTTTATTAAATTCTCAGAATCCAATCCTAAAATTAGATTTTAAACCCATGTAAAAAGGAAAGGCAAAGGGTCCACCCTTTTGTCTCTGTTTATTTTTGGATTTACTAAAGCAAGCATCATTTTTTTTGTGATAACTCCGAAAAGTAAGAAAATAATAATCTGATTCACAAAATTCTAAACAAATTATTTATACAAAATTATAATTACTTTTAAATTTCAAACTCTTTTAGGAAGAATTTTCAAATTTTGAGAATAAAATTCTGGATTTTTGGAAATAAAATCTTTGAAGTAAGTCAGGTAGGAATTCTTGAAAAAAATGTTTAAAAATCAACCAAAAAATTCCAATTCTGAATTCAAAGAAATACACGACAAACAAAATCAACAGGATTATAATCACAAAAAATTCTCATGTCGGAAGTGTGGAAATAAGTTTAAAACAAAGAAAAATCTGAAACAGCATTTAAAAATAGTCCATTCTGATTTGAGACCATTTCTATGTCCATTCTGTAAAAAATCATTTAAATTAAACCAGGATATGCAAAAACATTTTACAATACACACAAATGAAAAACCATATCCATGCAAAATTTGTAAAAAAGAATTTAGACAAATCGGGCATTTGAAGAACCACGAAAAGCTTCACACAGGAGAAAAAACATTCCAATGTAAACACTGCAATAAAAAATTCATAACGAAGCAGCAACTGAATAACCATTTGAAGGATCATACTGGAAAAGGATTCATAAAATGTACAAAATGTACAAAACAATTCAAAAGAAATTGGGAACTTAAGAGCCATATGATAACCCACACAAAAGAAAGTGAATTCATTTGCACAATTTGCAAATATCCAGCACAATCCAACAGTAGATTAAAGCAACACGCCATTGGAGTACATTCAGATGAAACTCCTTACAAATGTAAAGAATGTGGAAAACAATTTGGATGGAAAGAGGGTTTAAAGTCTCATATGCGTTTTCACAAGGGTGATTTTGGTGTTTTATTAAAAATTGAAGATGTTGGTGATTTAATGAATAATTTACGAGTGAAATATGGAATTGGATTTTGTAATTCAGATGAATGGAATCCAATAAAAATTGAAGACACACCACAATTAATCAAACACATTAAAATCAAATACACAACTAAACCATTCCATTGTACAAAATGTGGAAATCTCTCTGGGTCAAAAGGAGATTTAAATAAGCATTTGAAAATTCATGCTAATTTGAAGGAATACAAATGTGACGATTGTGGGAAGGAATTCAAGCGAAAAGACCATTTAATTAAACATATTCGTAATACCGGCGAGAGACCTTTCAAATGCAAAAACATTTACTCAAAATAGTGACATGAAAGTTCATCTAAATATTCGTCATATTAAGGAAAAACATTGGAAATGTGAAGCATGTAAACTCTCATTTACATCAAACAGTGTTTTGTACAGACATAAAAAATCCAAACGCTTTATTGAAGCACATAAAAATGTCACAACTTGAAGTCATTAAAATAAATGATTTTATTTCATCTAAAAATCTTAAATTTTAGTAATAGATTATTTCTTCGTTGTAATGTTAATCTTTCCACATATTTTGAAACGTATTTAATATATGTAGTTGGCATCATGGCTGTCAAATTTAATAAAATAAATATTTTAAATTATTCTTTTACCTTCTTTAGTCGAAATGGCTGGCATTAAATTTTATTATAACACAAATTGAAGGGGTATAAGGACTAAATGACCCTAAAATTTAAAAAGTTGTTAATTTTTTGTCTTTTAAAATTATGGATAAATTTATTACTTTAATATTATCTTTAAGAAGAATAGAAGCTGCATTTGAGTGAGTATCAGCCAATGGTGGCTCTCTTTGATACTCTTGAAGTTGTATAAAATTAACACAACGATCAGTTGGTACACAATGAAAGACCTAAAATAAAATTAGTAATGCAACATATTAAATTGGTATTTCAACTCAATAATACTTTATCAAATATTTCTGTATTTGTTGCTGCAGTTTTTATCTAAATATTTCTCCAAAAATCTTCAAAATTTGGATCTCTTAAAATATCTTCATTTTCATTAAAAACTTCTAAATGTTCTTTAAAGAGGATAAACGTAGATTATGATCCATATTTTCCACATTTAAAAGGTTCTCCCACCCCTTCCCAACCAATGAATTTTCATTTTCTCCAGAAGAAAGGAATAAAAAAAGAAACGAGGTTTCTACTTTACTTACAAGTGGATTTTTGTCGATGAAAATCCTATTTTCACTTCTACTATTTCCAATAGAAGCCTTAAGTGACTTTTTTGCTGGTTTATTAAATTCTCAGAATCCAATCCAATCCTAAAATTAGGTTGAAAACTCATGTAAAAAAGAAAGGCAAAGGCCCTTCCTTTTGTTTCAGTTTATTTCTGTATTTGCTAAAGCATAGCATCATTTTTTGTTAAAACTCCGAAAAGTAATAATCTGGTTCACAAAAGTTGTAAGTAATTATACAAAATTAACTATTATTTATCTTGAAATTAAATAATTAAATTAAACAATAAGTACAACAATAATATTCTGACAAGAGGCACAATTGTACACTTTGTCAAAAATCATTTAACACCAAAGCTCAACTGTTCCAGCACATCCCCAAACACATCAATGAGAGACCAATTCAATTTTCAATGCAATTAGTTTATTCAAACAGAAGGGATAATTTGGAAAAATCCAAACCATTGGATTGAATTGGAAACCATTCCAATTAACTGTAAGATTTTGATTTAAAACACAATTCAATGTTTGTATTTTTAGTAAAATGGATCCAAATTGCAAAGATCAAACCCCAAAATACCTTTCTGGTTCACAAAATGAACAGAATCCTAACCACAATAAATTCTCATGCCAAAAGTGTGGAAAAAAGTTTAAAACAAAATATATTCTGAAAAAGCATTTAAAAATAATACATTCTGATTTGAGACCATTTCCATGTACATTCTGTAAAAAATCATTTAAAACCAAAGCTGAGTTGTTCCGGCACATCCACACGCACACCAATGAGAGACCATTTCAATGCAATATTTGTAATAAAAGTTTCAAACAGAACGACCATTTGAAGATCCATAAAAGAATCCACACAGGAGAAAAACCATTCAAATGTAAATACTGCAACAAAAAATTCACAACAAAACACCACTTGAATAACCATTTGAAGGATCACACTGGACAAGGACTCATCAATTGTACAAAATGTACAAAACAATTCAAAACAAATTCAGACCATAAGAGACATATGATAACCCACACAAAAGAAAGTAAATTCATTTGCACAATTTGCAAACATCCAGCACAATCCAAGGGTGATTTAAAAAATCACACAATTGGAGTACATTCAGATGAAAGTCCTTACAAATGTAAAAAATGTGGAAAACAATTTGGATTCAAAAGTAATTTGAAGAAGCATATGCGTATTCACAAGGGTGATTTTGGTGTTTTATTGAAAATTGAAGATGTTGTGGATTTAATGAATAATTTACGATTGAAATATGGAATTGGATTTTGTGATTCAGATGGATGGAATCCAATACAAATTGAAGATACACCACAATTAATCCAACACATTAAAATCAAATACACAACTAAACCATTCCATTGTACAAAATGTGGACATCTCTCTGGGTCAAAAGGAAATTCGGAATTGCATATGAAGATTCATGCCAATTTGAAAGAATACAAATGTGATGATTGTGGGAAGGAATTTGGACAGAAGAACCATTTAATTTATCATATTCGTATTCATACTGGTGAGAGACCCTACAAATGCCCCCTTTGTCCAAAAACATTTACTAGAAGTAGTGACATGAAAGTTCATTTAAATTGTTGTCACATAAAGGAAAAACATTGGAAATGTGAAGTATGTGATGTGGATTTTACATCAAGCAGTACAAACATAAAAAATCCAAGCAGTGTGTTGATAAAGCATAAAAGTATTAAATATTCGAAATGAGTTTATATTATTTTTATTTGTTCCCGTTTGTTGAAATACGAAGTATTAATTATTTTTTTGTAATTATTTTATTTTACTTTATAATTATTGGTTGGACGGATGAAGAAAAATAATTTTAAATTTGAGATGATAAATTAGATTAATTTTCATGAATTAATAATTTGATACTTATTTTTTAAGTATCACATGTAAACCAACCGCAGCTATCCGTAATTTATTACAAACATTAAATTAAGTCTATAAACCCAGTTTGATTAAAATTGGAAGAAATTTTTTTTCTTGAAAATATCAAAAACAAAAAATATCAAAATATCAAAAAAAAAATAAAAAGTTTTAAGAAATTGTTTTCTTTAGATTTTGATAAAAATAGATTTAATTTACTTAATTTAAATATTCTAATTGCAAATAAGTATACAAATAAAATAATATTTTTTTAACAAAAAAACTCATCATTTTTTTAATAAAATACGAACATGCTAACTTTAACATTCGTTTTATCGCTTTTAAATTTTTGATTTAATTTTTGATTTTAGCCCGGCGCGGCTATTTTAAACTTTGAATTTTTAAAGTTTTTGGGAGAGTCAGAAAGAATTTCACATCATGTTTTGTTAAATTACTTGTTTTAAAATTAAAAATACCAAATTTCGTTTTCTATTTAAAAAAATCAAGTATAGGCTTACTAGATTAGTTTAAGGGTGCCAAATAAGCCAGGTTTGCAGTTTACTCTGTCAAGAAAGAGACTTTTTTCTTGTTTGCAATTAATTTTTACACCTCTTATTCTGGATCTGCAGTTGTGTGGTGTGTGGTTGTATTGAATGCAAGGTGACTGACAGCTTCAGCTTCCAACCAACCAACAAAGGTTAAATTAATATCAAACAGAACAGAATTCAAGTTTTTTTAAATTGAATTAATTTGTTAATGTTCGTAGTGGAGTATTACAGTAGAGAATAATCAAATGTCAAGATCTGAATCTGCCGAACTTAAAAAACATGGACTTTGCTGAGATTATTCGAAGGCTCAAACGTTACTTTGAACTTGTTACTCATACGTATGCTTAGTATTTTTTAATCATTTGCATAAATCCATTGTTAACACGGATATTTTTTATTCCCAGGCTATCACTTTGTTCATTTTACAGATATAGAAGAGTCTTCTTCGTTGCCCTTGGTTTGTTTCTTCTCATATGGGTTTTTGCTCCTCGATTCTTTCATGATGACAGCTATAATCCAGCTGCAGGTATGAAGGAATATTGCTTCTTTTACATTTTCTCTACACTGTTCTTTAATGTCTAGATCCTATTGACGAGTGTTTACGTAGTCAGATGTCTAGATTAAAACGAGAGGTCAAACAGCTTGATACAATCATTCAGCATGTGCCTAAATTTCCTGATGAAAAGAACTTTCTACCGTATGTTGGTAACGGCTACATTGGAGCTGTTATTGTAGAAGAATCCACAGTTCATATAAAAGTCAAGGTAACTCTTTTTGTTTCATAAATACTACTTACAGAGTAACCACTAACCAGTAGTCTCTTCAGAAAAACAATTTTTATTTTTTTAATAGAATGGTCGTGTCATGTCACTACCAATCCCATTTCGTGCAATCGTTCGCGTATCAATAACAGATGAAGATGCGAGACGAGAAGCTTTTGTTTCACAATATCTTCATGGGATGGTTCAACAAATTTCATGTATGCAACGAGACGAATCAGATTCAGTTGTAGCAATTAGCAAATTCTATGCTCATCGAACCCATCCAAGTATTTTTGAACAAGATGTAACCATTAGTAATCCTAGTCATAAAGATGCCATTGTTCAGTTCGAACAGCTCGGATGGACAGGCGATCCACCTTTCAAATCAGATACAAAAAAGTAAGTAAAAAGTTTTGTTACTACGCTTTCGGGATTGTAAGCAAATACTTGTAAATTGTAATGCTTTTTAATTTTACCCATAGGATACAAAGTGGGAATGAAGAAATCAGTTACATTTTGGGTAGAGGTGTCGTCCAATCCAGTAAAGGACTTGTTGGAGTTGCATTAGCTTACAAGAAGATTCCAAACGCAATCGAGGTATTCACATTTAACATAGAATTTAAAAAGCATTTTAATAAAATCCATTGCTTTTATTCAGGTAAAAGCAAAATCCACATCGTCATTCCGATTTATTACAGCAGTTAACTATGCTTCTGTTTCATCTAAACGTGAATTTGATTCTATTGAGAAGTCACTCCTAAGCAAAGTTGAAATTGTAAGTTTCTGTTTTTGTTCATGGCCGATAATGGAACTTTACATATTTAATTATTATTTAGGATTTTAAACGTGTGGTTGGCCTTAATACATACAACTTTCAAACATTGCACGAAACAGCTTGGGCTAATCTATGGACTACTGGTTTTTCAATTAGTCAATCCAAAGCAGCTAATGCCTTAAATGGTGATACAATCAATGCTACAATTTATTATGTTCTTTCTCAAGTTCGTGCACCACTATACGAAACTAATGTTGCACAAGCTGAAATAATCGAAGCTAATTCAGTTTTAAACTATGCTGAAGGATGTTATGGTGGACATCACACACTGTAAGTGTAAATAAATCCATTCAAAAATTAGTTAATGCTGTTGTATAATTAATTTAAAATTGAATTAGGCAAGCTAAAAATCTTTGGTCAGAATTCAAATCGGAACGTGAAATTGTAGAAGTCTCTAATCTTTGGCTTCTTACACTCCAAAGATTGGTAAATAATAGACAATACTTGAAATTATTAATATTCAACATTTAATCAATCGTCTTATTCTTACAGGGCTGCCACAACATTTTAAGAGCAGGTGCAAGTGGTGTGATTCAAGGGATGGTCTTAAGTTTTGGTGGTCTTAAATTTAGCAATTATCATTTAGAATTTAATACAGAACCCAAAGATTTACATAGAGATTATCATTTTCGGTGAGTTTGTGAATAAATTACAATAATTCATGATTGTAAATTATACTTTGTTTAATTTTAGGAGAATTGCTTATGGGAATGGAACTCATGTGAATATCAGTATCACTGTTGGATCCAACAATAAAGCAATAATATCAGTCGTACTTGACCGAAGTGATAAAGAATATTTTGCATGTGATGCTGGTTGTTCGGATGATCCTGTTCAACTTGGTCCAAAGAAGAGTCAATTCCCAGTTAAATTAACTGATCCCATTACTTCAATCCTTTACATTACGTCCGATCGGAGCCATATTGAAGAACTCCGACACTCCATTCATGTAAAAGAAGTCCAAGAAGGTATAATTTTAATTCACTTTTTCATATTTATTTACTAAAAGTAAATTGTAATATTTTCTAGCTCCTGCGCATGAGCATCATGTACTTTCGATGCATAAACACGGAAGTGGATATGGTGCCATGTCGGCAATGTTTTGGATCTCAATTTCTCTTCTTATCATCTTATTTCACCTATTTCTGTTCCATCTTGTATACACGGAGTATTTTGGTTCACAGGAAAAGTTTCGTACTCGGTAGTTTTAAAGTTATATTGTCAATTCTAATTTACCAATCAATCAATACGCCTTTAGAAGTGGATTTTATGAAGCGAATTGATTGTTTAGAAGAATTGACAAAAAAAAGCACAACCTTCATTATTTAATTCATTTTAATGAAAATGAAGGTTGTGTGTAATTAAATCGATACCTGAATTTATAGTAATGAGCAGAAACGGACCAAACCTTGGTGAATATGGATAATTTATTATTGGATTTAAAATATTAAATTAAAATCTTGTTTTCTGTTTCCGTAATAATAATAGATTTCTTAGTTGATTTTTCGTATCTTCTGAATTGAATAAAAGTTTGATTTATGCAAACCATTCAAAATATACGTCTAAATTCTCATCATTGATTCGGGTTTGAATGGTCTCACGGGTAATAAGTGGACAACTCCAAATACGAAAAACAGTGAGATCATTCTCCATGTCAAAGAAGGCTCGAATAAGGTCCGGATCAACATTCTGACAAGAATCTAATGTAAGTCTGCACAAATTTTTCATAGGATTTGTCTAGAAATATATAATCAAAATCACTAAAATTCTTTTTACTTGAATTTTTAGATTACAATCCAAATATTCCGAAGTAGTTGAAGTGAAAACGAATTGGATTTCTTCACAAGTAAATTCGTAAGATTTTTACTCCATGATAAAAGTAATGTAAGAACTTTTGATGTTACATTTTCAGTTATCCTGTCAAACCAAAGTTCCAAAATGAAAAGATCAGAAAATAGTGGATGATTCCCTTTAGTTGTCATCATCATCGTTGGTCTTTCATCGTATTCTCGTATTTCATATTTATCAATGTTGCTTAAAGCCATTTTTCTTAAATTTGGACAGGATCGTCCAAGACCTTCTCAAATAATAAAGTAAGTTTGTTAAAATTAATTTTGAAATAAATTCTTACTTATAAGTTCAATTGATTTAAATTTTGTTAGGATTAAATTCTCAAGTGATGGACCACAAATTTGTAAAAGTGGAAGAACTCCTTCATCGTAATCTACAGTGAGACCATCGCTGTTTATAATTGTTAAACTTTTTATCTTCTCAAATTGCATGAATCTGTACAAGATTTCGTTGTCCATCCAGGCATTTGTAAGGGATAAAATCTATGAATTATGTATTATTTAATTTATAATTAATTGTCACTTTTTCATTTAATAGGAACAACATGTATTGGCATCACCTCTACGTTTGGGCACATAACAGCAGCATTTGAAATACTATCAGGCCTTACACAAGTTACATTCGAATAAAGTGAGCGCAAAGGAAGTGTCTGTTGAATTGTGGTTAATGAATTAACATCCAAATGTTCAAAAACCTAAGTTAAGAAAATTATATAAACAAATTCATTAATCCATACTTTAATCCAACTCTTGTATTTTCTTAGAGAGAAGCTTTAAAAGTTTACTTTTAAGTAGTTAATTAAGTAAGAAACAATGGATTCATCTTCATTGAAGTGGATTATATCCATGAATCCATGATCCATTCCATGGACTGGAATTTTGGAATAGAGTGGAGGTGATGGTGGTGGATGATAGAGAATTAAAGGAGTTTTGTGTAAATAGAAACCCTACCTTCAATTGTCTCTGTAAGATTACATTTATACACATCAAGACCCTTATTACCCAGTTTCCTAAATTAGAGGTTTGGGAAACTTTACAAGTCTTCTTCAATTCCCTTTCCGGTTTTTAAAACCAATGCTTTCTCTCATCCCCACCCACACCAGACTTTCACTTCTTCTAAACACTTACCATTAAACTCTACGAGGAGAAGGTGTTTGTTTACTGAATATTTGAGAGATATTATCTTAATATTCTTACCATGAATATCTTATCAAAGTCAAAATATGTCAACTGGGGAAAATTTTGAACAGCATACAGAGCTCCAATCCACGTAACCTTAAAAAATCAATCTTTTTTGAAAAATTGTTTTAATATTTATATTTCAGATTCTTTACACGAGTATCGTTGAGAAGAATTTTCTTAATTTTTTGACACCGTGGAATTCCATCATTTTGATAAACGCCACATAAACACATAATCCCTCTATCCGAAACGATGGTTGATGTCAGATTGAGTTCGGATATATTTGGACAATGGGTTGATAGAGCCATGAGAACCTATTAATTCAACTCAATCAGTTGCAATTAATGATGTCTATGGTTGACCTTTGGACCAACCTGATCTTCTGCAATTGTCATCTGTAGATTAATTGAAGTAATTTGAGGGATGTATGGAATGATCTTAAGAAACTCCGTTGGTTCAATATGTCTCAAGTAAGCTAGATTCAAACTCTGCAAATTCTAAATGAAATTCAAAATGTTATTATTATTATTATTATTATTATTCATTCTTTATACTGGCTATAGTGACACCCCATTCCGTTTGGGTTGTTACGTCAC
>JAQGCN010001305.1:0-10429 GCA_034699725.1 Friesea truncata | reverse complement strand
GGAGAAGGAGATGAAGTAAATCTAGTAAATTTGAATGAAGATGGAAAAAGACGCTTGTGTTGTAATCAGAAGAGAAAGATCCCACTCAGTGAAGACTCACCACTTATTTCATCAACGAGAGATGATTTGGGTGAGATTTTTATTATGATTGTTTTACATGAAAAGATCTCCTCTGCCAGATTTTTACTTTTTATCCTCCAGTCACCATTTACCACCTTCATCATCATTCCATCCAGCAAAGAAGAAAAAGAAGAAACCGGTACTGGTTCTTCTTCATGGATTTTTTAAATCTCAATGGAATTTTTTAACCTTAGGATTTTGAATTCTGAAGAGAACTCACGTTCTTTTCTAACCCTTTCTTTTTCTTGATTGAATAAAATGATTAGGAATGAAGAATGATGCATGGATATACAGTTAGTTAGAGATTCATCACTTGGCTCTGGGTGGTTGGTTAGTTGGTTACATTCCAATGATTTTTCATTTCGTTAATTAGTCAACATAAGAATTTAATTGCAAGTATCCGTTTTGTTGTTTTCTCCAATTCTGGACAAGACAAGAACAGGATGGATAAAAACGTCTTGTACGTGTTAGAAAATGTCTAATATTTTCAAATGCATTTGTTGAGTAATGAGGTTACGCCTGGAGAGGTTTCTTGTTGTTTTGTTTAGGTGATTTTAAAGATGAGTCAAAATGACATTTGGTAAGCGATATTCCATCCTTAAAATCCTTTGTTGTGAAAGGGAACTCGTCATAATTTTCACCAGAATTTCTTTTGTCGGTTTCTGAGACATGAATATGACTCTTTTGTCTTTTAACTGACAAGGATCTTCTTTTTTTGCGACCCTTTGCACGACGCTTTGTTGTTTTTACAACAAACAATCTGCTTGATGTTCAAGTAAGGATGTATGCTTATTTCATAAAGTTATCCACCATGTGTGTCATGTCCAGTCTATGTCCAATATTGAGTGAGTCAGATTATAAGAAACGAGTTCTGCATAAAATTCGTGATTTAATCTTAACCACGTTGTTTTTTGTAAAAATATAAATTGAAGTTGTTTCCGTATGACCTTATTTTATTATTTGATGTATGTATGCCATATGGAGTGGACAGATAGAGATGAAAGTGTTAATGCCTGAACTCATGATTATTTTTTTATTATCCATCTAACAACAAAGAGAGAGGAAATAGTTAATTTGATAGGGGCCCTTAAAGGTATAAAAAAGGAAGCAGACGGAGAAGGGGGTTTACGTTGTGTATCCGTTTTATGAGAACAAAGGGATACCTGTCCTACATTATCTACGTTATCTTGTTAGGTTTGTCTATGTTGTTTGTTTCAGTTATTCGTAAAATAAGGATGGAGAATAGATTAAGTTTCTCCACGGTTAATTTGGATTGAAGTCAGTGGAACTGATCCCTATAATTTATCAATAGAGTAATCAAATCTAATGGCTCACCAGTCCAGTAGTAGTAAAAGTAAAATTATTAAAAACATCATTGATTAACTTTCATCATGCAATCTAAGAAAAAAAATTAAAAAAAATGATGCTATTTTAATGCTATTTTGAATTAGTAAAATGTTGTTAACTTTTTTCAAAATTAAAGTTAAAATAGTTTCATCATATCAGTGTTTAGATAGAATAAGACAGCAGTCTTGACTAAAACAAAATGTGTAATTCTAAAATGCAGCAATGGGATATAATCTGTAATTGAAGATAAAAAGAATTCTAATAAATGATTCTATTGTTTGAAGTGTATATGGTGTTTTAGGGGTTTTTGTTTTAAATTTATTAGATAAGAATACGATAGTTTGGTTCCAAAGTTGTTAAATTATATGGCATACTCAAGTTGAATTTTGTGGATAGGGAAATAAACGATAAAGTTAAGTTGGTAAAATAATGGGGATGATATGGGCATGGGGTGGATAATGTAGGGAATAAACAGTTCTAAAAATTGCGGATCATTTCATGATCAATGATCAGTTTTGGAATTTGCAAAAAAATGCTGTAGGTAAATTAATGAAATTAAGTTAACAATTTCAACACCATATAAAAGATTGAAAAAAATCGAAAAGAAAAGTAAATGATTCTGTGTACAGTTTCTGGAAAACAGTAGGACTAGCTTAAAGTATGATTTTCTATTTTTATTGAATGATCTGTAGAAATTATTTTTAAAAATCCTGTTTTTCTGATTGTAAATTGTAAATCTTGGAATGGAATCTGAGTACGAGAATAAGATGAATATTTGGAAATAGAATTGAGAGATCCTTTTTATGTAAGAGGGTTTGTAAATATAGAAGGGGATGATGATAGTATGAGATCCCAGGGATTCCATTATGTAAAAATAGATACTTATTTGGCTCTTTATTATTGGCGTGAGATGGGAAAGTCTCTACTGGAATATAATCAGATAGGTTTCCCTTATTTTCTCACAGTACAGTAGTAGTAGAGTAAATTCCTTCTTTTCGGGGTGACGGAAACAAAACAACCCTGGTTAACTTTAGGTTTGGTTTATTATAATAAGGTTGGTTACAGTCTGAGAAATATTCTGAAAGAGAAGAGGAACAAGAAAACAAACAGAAGAAAAAGAAAGTGATTTGAAAATATATTTTTTGTAGATAGGATAATGTTTGTTGTATTTTAGAAAAGAAGGATCCTTTTCCTTAGTTTTAGATTTTATTTTTGGGATGTGTGAATTTTTTGAAGCGTAACACCCTCCATTCCTTACCTTCCTTTTATTTCTTTAACTTTAATACCTGAACTTGTTTTTTTACGATGTTGATGCTCATGTCTATGTTTTTTGTTTTCGTAATGAAGACAGACATTTATGGTTCATTTTGAATATAAGGGGTCCTTGGAACACAAAGGAAATTTGTTAATAAATATTTTAACCTCTTTCCATTTTCAAAAAATGAAAATTACTTTGTTGTTAATAATTTTTGATGATTTAATTTTGTAATGTTATAATTTGCATCCCTAATTGATTAATATTGATGATGAGATTAAGATTAGATTATCATTTTCATTCTATTGTTATTTTTATTCCTGGGGATATGCTTAGTATGAAGTTATGATCCACATAAAGCTGTTGAAACTTTACTTCTGTTTTTTTATGATGGTATTCTCACTCACAGTCACATCCGAATAAATTAAAGTAAGAGTCTTTAGTGTGTGTAATTTCGTGTGAAAAGGATGAAATGAGAAAAGGAATTATTGTAACGAAAGGAAGGGGTTTCGTATTATGCAAGATGGGATACCTTTTATTTAGAATGGGAAAAAGGGTTGAGTACTTTTGATTTATAAAAAATTATATTATTCTTTTTTTATTACGTTACGTTAGCTCATTTTCCTTTTGTATTCCCTGTGTCATCCATCGTCATGCCTATGAGAGTTGAGTGTAATATAACTTAGGATATCCCTTATAGAATGGATGGATGTTGGAATAAAAGGAATTGAAGGCTCTGAGTTGTGTCCTTATAAGGGACTCTATTTATGAACCTACCATACCATTTATGTACAAGTACCCCCACTCCCTTTTCTTTTATTTCTTACACCGGGAGTCAGTCATTTCTAATCTGAGGTGATATCAAATATGGTTCGGTCTCGGTCTGGAAAAGGAAGGTGAGAATGATAAAAAATCCGGATTTAGATTATTACTTTTATTATGTTTTTCTCATAATTTATTAACCAAGTATAGTTTTAGAATGGATTATGTTTGGGAGGACTTAGCTAATTTGTTTTGTTTAATTTTTGTTGTTTAAATTATAACAAAATTATTTGGCTTCAAGCTTGTAAGATGACTTGATTTAATTTACTCACAGATGCATTTAAATAAGCTCATATAAAAGATTACAAACTTTGAATGAAAAAATTAAACATAAATGTGTTCTGTTGTGAAAATTGATGTAGAAGTATTTAATAATTTTGACTGATTTTTCATAATTATTGTAAGGTGTAAGCTGCATCTAAACTTTTTCTCCAATGAAAAAGTGAGGACGGTGGTATAAAATCGATGATGTGAAAATCGATTTTTTCTTAGCTTTTATGAAAGATTAGTTTCGTTTGAGTTTGATGATGAGGATGACGAGATTCTGTCGAGGGCATTATGAAAAATGCACCTGTGATAATTTTCTTTACTTTTCAATTGGATCACATTGAATTGTGTAATAAACTTAAAATTATAATTAAACTTATTTTTATTTGCTTTATAAATTTTTTGAATGGCTTTATATATTTTTGTCTGAATTTTCCCCACATATTGTTTAAAATGAAAATTTAGAATTCAAGGAAATGAAATAATTTTCATCTTTTTATTTGACATTGTTTAAAATCTCAAGAGAAATGAGAAACGCGGAAGGATTTTCTCCTTTCCTTTTTCATTTTCAATTGTTAAATAAAGATTGAGATTCTAAAAAGAAAGACAGAAGAGAGAAGAGCTAGTTTGGGACTTTTGAGTTTTATTTTCCTTTTGAAAATTTTTGAATGAGTTTTCTCCCCTATTTCTTCTTTCTTTGTAAGTTTTCATTTTCAAGTTTTTTAATGAATAAGTAGAAGAAAGAAGACCCCCTTCTCTTTCATTTTTTTTTTGTAGTGCTGCAATTCATAAAAGAAAGATGAGTCTGTTTTAGAATTTAAAAGGCGTGTGAGGAAAGGGCGCACGGGTTCTAGTTCTAGAGTATCATTTTGTAGAAAAAAAAAGGAGATGAGATGATTGAACTTCTGCGACAGAGGATCCCCTTCTTCATCTTCCTTATTTTGAATGGAAACATTTTTTTGTTTGATGATAAGTTTTGGCTACTGTATTTTCTAAAGATTTATTTGTTGAATTGAGACAGATGGTTTTTAAAGTTTAAAAATTCAGGTATAGAATCCCTATTCTTTAATCCATCTTTAGTCAATCTCAATGGAATGAGAAGGGAAATTATTATTATCTCTAGGACCGCAAAAGTACCATTGTTTGCCTATTATGGGTTACAGATACACATTTAATGCATTCATCGGCACGTAAAAAAGGAAGATTAATATTTTGGTCAGATTTTAAAATAGCAATACTCTTCCACCGGTTACTCTTTAAATTTTTTCAAATTTTGACATATGATTTATAGCATGTTAGTTTGATTGTTGTCATCATTGGTAACATTGTTAACTTATCTGCTTTCACCAGTGAAAAAAGCAAAGGAGAAACTGATTAGATTTTTTTGGGTTATTAGATTTTTACTGCCAAATTTTTATAAAAATTTTAGAATTTTTATTGATTTTTTTGCGATGAAGTTCATTAAAATTATTTTTAAGATTTAAGAATTTTTAATGAGTTTTTCTTGCGATGAAGTTCATTAAAATTATTTTTAAGATTTAAGAATTTTTAATGAATTTTTTTTGCGATGAAGTTCATTAAAAGTATTTTTAAGATTTAAGAATTTTTAATGAATTTTTTGCTATGAAGTTCATTAAAATTATTTTTATTTTAATAGTTACTGGACTCATTTAAGAATATTCCATTCTATTGTCATTGATGCTTTATCATCATGATTGCAATGCATATAACACTGAAACAAATTGGAAGGAGCAGATGAATGGATTTTGAGGAATGGACACTATTCATTGTTGTCTGTTCCCCTCAATCTATTGTTATATTTTTTTGAAATGAAGAATAGAAGTAATGCAGTTGTAGTAGAGTAGACATCAACCAGAAGCGGAACTATGGATTTTATGAGTAGGAAACAGTTTGTCACCTTTGACAATGAATCCCATTGGTTTTCAACACCCGCTACTTTTCATGATCATGATGGGTATGGCTGTGGGTGGATGTTGTCAGTGGAATTTGTAATGTAGGGATGAGATTGAGTTTCCTTTGTCTTTGTCTATTTTAATATTGGATGATGAAGTTTTGTTTGAATTAAATTAAATCAAGGGGAATGAATGTTATATTTAAATTAGAATTAATTAGACGAGGAGGGTTGTAATTCTATTGTCTTTGACAATGTCAAGGATCTCTCTCTTGGATTTTCGGTGGTTTAGTTCTAGGAGTGATGATGATAAAGATTGACTGAATTTTTAATTGGAGGGGGAGTGAGTGAGTTTGAAGTGAGTCATTCATGAGAATGAGAGAGGGTTGATGTTGATGTTCTTATGATTATTTTATTTGATGAATTAATTTGTTTCTTGTGATTGATTACTTAGGAGACTCTGGGGATGGAGAGAGAAGGAGTCTATCTTCTAAGAAACGAAGGACGGAACTGTTGTCCGTGGAACAAAATCCGTCAACGGTTGTCATTAAAGAGCCAGAGACTCAAAACACAAGCCTCATTATGATTCCGAAGAGCTCTACTTCATCATCGATGACCCCGGTGACCTACTATAATCAAAATGTGTCTGTACCCTTTGCTCAGCAATCGCCAGACACTACAACTCAAACACCTCAGGTTGGAAATTTATGACATGCTTAATTTAAATCTCACCTAAAAAATTGATCAAAATTTTCTAAGATTAATAGAAATTTATCGTAGATATCTGCAATTTTGAAAAATTTTGAGCATTTTTATGGTGAATTAAGTTCAGTTTGAAAATTGATGATGAGAATGTTATTCGATATGGTTTAATAATGATTTTTTTTGTCATAGCGTGACATGTCTCCAGCATCTTCGGTTTCTTCAGATACGTCCGTGACTCTGAATTGTCTCTCGTCGAGTTCCACACCAACTCCAGTTGGAATCAAGACAAGTCCGAATTCTGGAAATGCTACTACTGCAATGTCTACGCCACCAGGGAAAGGATCTGAATTTGCATGGCCAACGCCACCAAGCACGGCAGTACGACCACATACTCCACCAGCTTCTTGGCCATCTACCAGTCCTAAGAAATCAACAAACTACCAACATCATCTCATATCTAAAAGTCCTATCAAGAGACCTCTTTCTCCATGTCCAAATATAAACGTGAGACAAATTCCACTCGAGCAGAATTTACCACCACCACGTCCAGGTCAAGAAACTTCCCCAATTTCAATTACTCCCGTCGGTGCTAGTCATCCAAACCAAAGCCAACAACAACCTTCTCCGAGTGTGAGCCTTGTCCCAATTCTTAATGCTTCAACTGGAGGACAAGAAACTCCAAGCAGTCTCAGTAATCTTAACACTGGATTTTCTATATCACCGGTACTCCCTGGACAGAGTAATACACTTCAGTTTACGAGTATACTTCCATCCACGTCTTATTGTCATCAATCATTTGGTGGAATTGGAATGCCAAAACTTGTCACTTCGTCAGCTCCAATTCCAAGTACGGGAATTCAACCTCAGATCCCGAGTTCAATTACTATTTCGATGGTTGGACAAGAATCACAGTCACAAAATTCAGTTACCTTACCAAAATTGGTGCAGAAAATTGGTCCTTCGATTGAAGAAAATTCAATAAAATCGCCACTTAAATTAGTTCAAAATGCTTCTTCTGGTCGATTTGAAGGAACAAATCTGGAGAATTCAATTGAAGGAAATCAAGAGCAGAAGAAAGAAGAAACAGCGATGGTTATTGATGAAAATCAGTCTCTGGAATCAAAAATTTTGAAAATAATTGCAGATGCTGCATCAGCGTCAGGAAAAATTCCAGAATCTACGAATGTGACACCATCCGGGATGACGACTCCATTGTTACCAAAACAAGCGAATGGACATGGGAAAGGAGTACGATGTGGAGTTTTGAATATGTTACCAGTTTCTTCAGTTCCTCCTCCAATGTCGTCACTTCCACTTATTTCCACTCCACCAATTTCAATTCATAGTTTACCTCAAACAATTTTTACAAGCAATGCCACAACAATCACAACAACATCAAGTTCAAATCTTCCAATCATGACGTCAAGTTCGATTATAAATTGTGGAAATGGAAGTAATCTTGGAGTTAACACGTCGAATACTGGTCTGAATTTGAATCATGGGAATCAATTGATCCTGCAACCACCTTCAGATCCGAATAATCCATCATTACGATATCCATTCTTCCAAACTTTGCAACCGATTTTCCTCAATCCAAGTGGTGGACCAGGACCACTTTTAATTCCAAATGCGTCTGATCCTCAATCTTTTATTCAAATCGATCAAAATGGACAACCTACAACTGGTAATCCGGGTGATTTGATACAGCAAGGGACTACTATGGTGATTGATCCTAATTCGATGTCAATGTGTGGAAATGGAAATATAATACAAGGAGGTGGTCCTCCTGGGCCGAAGAAGAAGAAAAAGAGGCTGAGTAAGAAACAACAACAGCAACAAGCTCAGCTTCAACTCCAACAGCAATTACTTCTCCAGCAACTCTTCAATCATCAACAGGTCCAACAACAGCATGTCCAAGCGGCCCAACAGCAAATCCCACTTTTACTTCCTCAGTCTTTCAATCTTGGTCCACAAGGATTCCTTCAACCTATGAATATGAATATGAATATGAACTTTTTCCCAACACCTACAATCCTAACACTTCCGAACCTCATTCTAAATCCAGCCGATGGGACACTTTTCATCCAACAGAGTCCGATATCGTCCGCTGCTGGTACTCAAGCAACTCAGATGCCACCGCAGTTGAAAATAACCCAAGGAGGAGTACCCATACAGGCGGCAGCTTCTGCGGGATGTCCACAGAATATGACTGTAGGAAAATCGTCTTCGAGTACAAGTGGGTCGTCAGATGGAGGGAAGTCGAGCAGTGGGAGTGAGCTTGTAGTAGATGACTCTTCAAGACAGAATGCAACACCGGATTCTAGCACTAATGATTGTCAATTAGGTTTTATTCCTTCATCCAATTCTACAACAACATCTCAGATACAACAGCAACAACCACCAGCACCAATGACTGTTAGTCTACCTTTAGGTAGTAGTACGAATCTACAAGGGTCTAAAAAAGGACCTATAAAAAGTAAAGTTGTAAGCAGTTCTACTATGGGTACGGTTCATAAGCGAATTTTACCACAGAAACAAATCCTGCCGAAAATTGATTCTACAACTCCTTCAGTTGAAAATAATTGAAGTTTTACAGCAACACTGTTTAACTTTTTCTTTAAAAATTTAAAGTATCTTTTTTTAGTTCAATCAGTTTCCCAGTTGGCAGCTGTTTTGGATAAGGGAGTTAAGAATGAAATGAAAGGGTGAACTTCTTCTTTTTATTGGATTCTTATCAATTTTTTAAAGTTGATCTTCGTAAAAAATGTAAAAAGTCTAAGAAATAATGCATAAGCTTTGTTTCTTAGGGATTAAAGATTTGTGAGAGTGAATGTGAAATTATGGATGATCTTCTATAGTTTCCATTATCATAATCTTTTTTTCTAGACTTTTCTTTTTCAATTTTACTTTCTCCATTTCTTTTTCCTTTTTTTCCTCTTAAAACAAAAGAATTAAATTTAAAATTTCCATTATTAAAACCCTCTTCTTATTTTTCATTTCTTTTGAAAAATATTTTTAAAATCCAGAGACACAATGGAAGAAAAGGTGATTATACTTTTTTCATATTTTATTACCTTATTCTTTACAAAGAGCTTCTTCTTCGCTCTTATCATTTTTCCATTCCTAAAAGTTTCAGGGATTTATCAATTTTCTCTCTTTTTTAGTGAAAGTGGACATGTAGTAAAAACCCAACTAGGGATTTCACATTTGTAGTTTCTCAAACTTTTTTGATGATGATCTATGATGAATCGGTTCCGACTTGGAGTCTTATCCATCAACTTGTACTTTTTTACACACTCCCCATTTTATTTTCTCTCTACAAAGTAAGTAGTAAAAATACCACTACATAATCTTGTGGTCTTGGACAGAGTTTTCTGCTAAAGGGTAGTCAGTCTCAGTGGTAGTGGTGGTGACAGGCTTTTTTGTGTGAAGGAGACAAATGAACGTGAGGTGTCATTGTGGCATTTATTGTGGTGAGGACTTGAGTCACTCAAGAGAGAAAGCTGACTTTTGTATTAATTTTGATATTTCCATTGTCCTTATCTCTGGTGTCCAGAGAGAAAGAAAAAACTGAAAAAGAATTCGAATTTTATGAATCTTTTTTTTTATCTTTATAAAAAAGAAATAAGGAGGAAGGAGGTAGAGATAATTAATTGAAGTG
Source organism: Friesea truncata (assembly GCA_034699725.1). Taxonomy (NCBI): domain Eukaryota; kingdom Metazoa; phylum Arthropoda; class Collembola; order Poduromorpha; family Neanuridae; genus Friesea; species Friesea truncata. The sequence goes on along the minus strand of JAQGCN010001305.1, from coordinate 340 downwards.
AGATTTTACGGTTGAGACATTTTATGAATTTAAGAGGATAGGTTTTTCCTTCTAAGATGGATTGTGGTTGTGATATCTAATCATGGAAATGTGCTCTAGTTATTTCACACTCTGTGGAATTTAAACTAAGAGAATGAGGAGAAAACCATAGATTTGAAAAGAGAAATTAAAATTTCCAAGCACTCCAATTTTCTCCTTTCTTTTTTTCACAAACCCAGTCTAACTACTAAAGTATAAATTTAATGGACTTTTTACTAATTTACCATACCATAGAAGGCACCAGGAGGAGAAAATTATGTGACTTCAAACATGATTTTTTAAACCTATCATCTTTTCACTA
>JAQGCN010001304.1:0-10434 GCA_034699725.1 Friesea truncata | reverse complement strand
ATTGTTTTTTACATGTGAGTGAATGAGAGTAAAATCCAGTGGTGGGGAGGGGGAGTCTGGAGGAAAACCGTCCTTAAGGTATTCTTATTATTCTATTAAAAAGAAATAACTTTTATTGAAACTGATATCGCTTTTATTTTTGTTAGCATTTAATTTCAATTTACCTTATCAAATTAATAAATATATTAAAGTCCTTGAAGGTAGATATATAATGATACTTTTTATAAACCTTGGTTAAAAGTAATACACATACACACACTCTGATCATTCGGCATGTCATTCGTTGCAAAATTAAAAAGAAAGAAATGTCTTACCTGGTCTTTTGATTTACAATACAATTATAGTACAAAGCTTCACTAATTTAGTATTCCATTCCAATTCCTTAAACATGCTTCAATGGAATTTAATATGTACAAAAATTATCCAACCTGGAATAGAAAAGAAACTTTTAATTTTGTAACCTGAAATTTTTTCAATAATCAAACAACAGAAAATGAATTTTTCTTATAAATTTTAAATTCATCTTACTAATGGTAAGTACTTTATTAAAGTGCTTCTACACACTCCATTTTCAATTAAATGCAACTAAATGCTAACTACTTAAACGGCCATGATAAACTCCATTTGCTAAAACGAAACCAGTGTTATTATTACACACGTACCTAAAAAATTCCCTCTTTCCTTTCTATTTAAAGTATCCTTTATGATTCATTATTAAACTGAAATTGAATTTTAAATGCGATTAATCATATAATCAGCTCTTTATGATCAAGCCCACCCGCCCATTCTATTGTATTCTAATTATTGGCAAACAGGATCAATGCACGTTTATATTATTATAAAAACACCAAAACCTAACTATAGAACAATCCCAAAATAATAAATCCAAAAAAAGATTGTTGATAGGATGCTTTGTTTTGAAAATAACAATGTTAAGATTTAAGATTAAAATTCCCCTTTTACACACTTTAGCATTCTTTCTTCATTCGAATGTGTAATTTAATCGTGGTAATAAAACTTGAGCTATTTGTAAACAGTAGTTCAATCTAAGAAATTATTTGATAATAACAAGATATCCTATCTTTAACTTTTTTCAAAACAAAAGTCAAAGTGCTAATCCAAAATAATAAATTAAATTGAGGTAATAAGAATAATATTTTGAACCCAAAAGAAGACAAATTTACGATTATTTAGAATAGTAGTGAGTAGGAAAAAGAAATGTTAATAATCATATATAAAATCGAGGACACATAAAAAACAAATAAAGAACTACTCTAACAAATTAAAAGACCATGACGGTTAAATGGAAAACTTGAACGCTATGTCGCTATAAGAAGGGAGTATACTTGCGATGATTCAAAGAACAATGAAAAATTTCAAACGATTTGTAATAAAAAATAACTTAAAGGGTTCAATTCCCTTATCAACACTTACACATTTACTGGAAAGGTATTTCTTCCTTCTTCCTTTGAATGAAACTGGCGATAATAGAAAAAACTTACACAAAAGCACTAAAAAAACATCAAATCAGGACTTAAACAGTTTGTAACTTTGTGTATAGGATCATTGCTGATGAGATCAGTAAACGACGTTTTCTTATCAGAAGGCGACACCAGAGACTAAACTTTGTTTATTTTAACACTCTGATCAGACTGAATTCATTTGTTCCCTTCTCCAAATATGAGCTGAGGTTTTTTAACTTTGGTGTTTGTTGATGATGTTTTATTTAGCGAAGGATTTATTTCTATAAGTTGGAGATAAAAATAAGGATAAATTAATTCACCTTCTTATCTTTAAGTTGATGGAATGATTCAGCCTTCCACTTAAACTACACATAAATTATAAGCAGAGACCAACTGCTAGTTAACCTGTCATTCAATAAGAACTTTAGTTAAGGGCTTTATCTTCAATTTGCAGGGATATGAGCTATGAACGGGTAGGGGTACCACTGCGCTGCCTTGTTTGGGCTGGAATCGTTGTTTTATCTATCTAATTCTACAGAATTTAGATGTGATTTGAAGCGGTGGTGGTGTCAATAGGTAGAGGACTGACAGTCACTTTATGGATTGATACCCCGTTGTTGCCATTATGATGAACAAAACTTTTTAACTGCTCCCTGAAATTATAAAAATAAACACAATGAAAAACTGCTCACTGATTTTTATGGTCAAGAAAGGCACGCAGTAAGCTAAGTTACTCAACAATAAATTGATGTTGTACCTTAAAATGTCAAAGTATAATAAAATAAGTGACGACAATTTAACGTTGTAAGCATCAAATCAACTGTTTTATCAATTTAGAAACATAAAACCGACAACCATATGATTTCATTAACAAAACAGCCGTTTTGAACAAAACTTACCACAAACGTGTAGGTGCAAGGCTTGTATTGATTGTTGTAACTGATTATGATGAATCAAATCAAATCAAGTATTGTTAAATTGAAAAACTTATTAATTGACAAATGACACTTCCAAATCCAATGAAGAAACAAAAAAGCAAGGAAGAAGGGGTTGATGTTGATGATGATGAGGGTGGAAAATTATCAAACAACTGAGCGAGAGTTTTAAAGTTGATAGTGATTTAACAAAGGAAAACCACTTTAAAAATCACCAACACACCGTCGTCGTCACCACCCTCTCCAGTTATTATACTTCTGTTTATTGATAATGGTGTGTGACACGTTAGAACTGGACACTGGCACGTATAATTGTCTTACCGGAATCAACGTTTTTTAAGTTATTTATTTATGTTTATAATTTGAAAATAGATTATGTTAAAAAACAAAGGATAAAATGGCGGAAGTGAAGAGAGACTTGAGTGAGAGCGCAGTGAGAGAGGGGGAGAAAATTCTGTAAAAATTCTCATGAAAAAAGCAAAGGTAGCAGCCATCTCTGTCCAGGATCAGAACAAGATCTTACCAGTATTAAAACTTATAATCTTACCCTAAAAAATTCAATTAATTCACAACATTTAACAAGTCAATTTATTCAAAATTACAATATTCTACTTTTCTAAAATAAAATTCATGCCTCAACATCATCGCTGGAAGAATAGAAAAATTCTTCTTCTAACTTCATAAATGAAAGGGGTTAATGACCTCGAGTGTGAATTTCTTAATTTTTTCATTAGGTGTTAATGGCATCAAGAGGTGAATGAACTCTCCCGTCACTTCACAGGCACTTTACAAAAAAATATCCGCCACACTTGCGCAGTTTGCCGCTGAATTTAATTTGGAGGTCATTGGCATCATGAACTTTGTTAACTCCTCCCCCCTTCTCTTCTATTCAACCAATCACAGCGATTCTTTTCCCGCCAAAATTTCCTATAAAAGGAACCTCCCGACAATTTTACTCTTCAGATTCTTTTTGACTCCCGTCGAATAAACATCTTCACTTTTTCTTGCGGTCAATAACCTTTATGTTATGACTTTGCTCAAAGGTCATTGGCATCAGGGTAAGTTAATAACTTAGGATTGTTTAATCAATTAATTTAAAATATTTGGTTTTTTAGGTTAATCAATTCAACGAATAATGGCTCTCATTCTTGACCGTATTGGTAGAGTCAGAGCAGCTACTCGAAATCCATTGACGCTAATTGGTAGAGATATCTGTGCATCTCACGTCACTAAAGTTTGGGACCATATTCTGAAATGTATCCATGAAGAATTGAAGAAAGGATTCGGTTTTCGAATTCCAGGATTGGTTACATTTGGAATACGAATTTTGAAAAATGTTTACAATCCTCAGATGATAGCAGTTGAAAAGTCAATCCAAATGATCATGTCCCAAGACTTAGCTAAAATGCATGGAATAAGACTCAAACGACAAAATGATTTCATCGTAAGTTAAAAACGATCTCTGAAATTATTCTAATTAAGTCTAAATGTATTCTATTGTTTTCTAGACACGTGTCACCACTCTAAATGTGGCCAAATTGACGTTAGAGCTGAATTTGCCAAGAAACGCAGTCATGACATGTATTGCAGAAGTCGTCCATGTAAATTTTTAATTGCAAACTTTAATATTAAATTTAAAAACTGTCTTTTCTGTTTAGGCTTTCAGACTAGCTGTTGAAAAATATAAAAAAGTTCATTTCGTCTTCGAAGGAATTGGGAGTCTTATCGTCCAAAACCAATTCGTCCACACCCGTTTCGAGCCTGCTTTCATGGAAGCGTATGGATTTGGTATACGAATCTTGGACTTCACATCCAAGTTTCCATACACGTGCGAACGTGAGCAGTGCTGTGTCCCTATGAATGTAATCAGAGCAGTCTGCTACAACAACGACGATGCTGATGACGAATGTGGCAATAATGGCGAAAATTGAAATCTTGCATCGGAACCATTTCGAGTCGCCTTCCAAATTCCAGTATTCAAAATTTCGTTAAATTTTAAATAAGACTGGTTAAAATTGGGGATTAATAAAAGAAACCCACGCTTTTTCACGATTACAAACAAACATTTTTCGTGTTGCTTGGCAAAATTTATTTCTTACGCTTAACTTATGGATCTGTTTATTTGTGGCGTTGTTGCTAACTAAAGTGCGGGCATCCAAGTTATCTAAACTTAACTAAGTAGTTTCTGTGCTAAACCCTATTGAGATTACTCATGTATATATTACGCAATTCTACTTTAGGCAAGTTTTCAAATAACGCAGCACGATTTTGACAGTCACCCTTCTTCACCCAATGACCGTAGACTCGGAAGGCACAGTTATCAATAGCCTTTCTAAATGATTTTATCCTGTATGGATCTAAACTTGCTACTGCTATCGATAGAGGTTCAGGTGTCCGTTTCAGCCTTTGTAAACGAACCATACATCGTACACATAGAATTGCAAAACGAAAAGTTTTTCTTGCATCAAATGTTGGTGCTTTATAATGCTGAAAAAAGAAGATCAAAATAATTACTACCAATTTTTTTTGGGGATGAATAGAGCTTGGAATTTACCATAATTTGAAAGAACTCATGTCGTAAAGCCTCGTCTACCGATAGACGCTGAGTGGGATCGACTACTAGTAATTTGCGTATTAAGTCTTTCGGTGCATCTAGAAAACATATAAAGTTTATAACGTTGACAGTTAAAATTCAAAGCTTCATAGAAAGTTTCATTTTTTACCTGTAATTCCATCCCATTCCGGAGAATGGAACGAGTACTTGCCCTCCATGATATTTCTGAGCATTACCATTTGCTTCCGATGCCAAAATGGTGGACATCCTACCAGTCTAAAACAAATTAATGCATTCGATGTTTACTTTTTCTATTCGTCAATAAGAAATATTTCTTAACTTCTTACAGTGTGTACATGATGACACCACAAGCCCACCTGAATACAGTAAAAAGATCTTATCAAATGAAGAATCAAAACATTATTCAAGAACCCAACCCAATAAGCCCGACTTCGGACTTTCGAATATTCACAACTGAATGCAAATAAATCCACACTAGTAATAAGAATATTCGAATTAGCAAATTAACCAATTTTTTTTAATTAAAATCCAACGAAAAAAATTTCATTAATTTTTTACGCATACTTTGAATGGATGTTTCCCAAAATATCGATACAAATTCTTAGCTTAGCATTTTGATAAAAATTGGTTTATAAACTAATTTGAAGAAGAAGAATTATTTGGATAATTTGATGTTCCGTTTGTTAAATACGCAGTTAATTTGTCACAACTTTTTTGTTTTAAGATTTACATCAAATCGAATTGCAGATTCTTTATCAGCATCACAAAATGAGTTTATAAGCCAATTTTTATTAAAATTCAAAGAAAAAAATTTCTCTATTTTTTTGTGGCTCTTTTTGTGAATTTTCGAGGTTTTTTTTGGATTTTAATAAAAATTGGCTTATGGACTAATTTGGTGATGCTGATAAAGAATCTGCAAATCGATTTGCTGTAAATCTTAAAACAAAAACCCAAACCCGAGCTTATTGAAGGTTTTGATTCAATTGCGATTTGTGCCGAGCTTGGTTCGTTCTTTAGTTTATCTTGTTGAGACGGACGAATTAACGAACATGAAGAATTTATAAGCTGGAATTTCGGTTAAAAATCCGAATAACAAAATGAGAATTACTTACAAATCTACTTTCTTGTCATAGCCTTCTTCATTTTCAAACATATTGCACCGTAGCATCTCCGAAGCAAGATATCCAGGTGTTCCGCATAAGTCTACATAATTGAATAAAAGTCTATTATATTATTTTAAAAAAGTTAACACTTATAAATGAATTTACCAAACAATTTTTCTCCAGGTTTCAATTGTTTTGCAAATCCAAAATCAGTAACTTTAACGTTGTAATTATCATCTAATAATATATTTTCTGGTTTCAAATCTCTATGGACGATATCTTTGTTGTGAACGAATTGTAAAGCTTCAAATAATTGACGCATAATATATCTGTAATTTAGATACCTTAGATTAGCACACAAGTATGAAACGTATAACATTATAGAATTTAACCTAGTTTTCTTTTCTGACAAAGTGACTACATTAGTTAAATAATCGAATAGTTCTCCATTTCGACAAAGTTCAAATACGAGGAATATAAATGCACTGGATTCAAACACGTCATGGAGTTCAACTGGAAATAAAATAAAATAGTAAAGCAGAATTCAAAATAAATATGAGAAATGTTTATGGAAGAAAATTAACTTATATATGGATGTCCAGCCACCAATCGAAGTATGTGGACTTCACTTATCGTGGATTCCCTCATCGTCTTAGTATTATTAATATCTTCACTCAGATCTATTATTTTTGCTGCAAATTCCCTACCAGTTTCTTTTTCTATACATCGTCTCACTGTTGAACTAACACCTCTGTAGAATAAGAATAAAAGATTAAAGATCCTTGATAAAATATCACAAAAACCAACCTTCCAAGTACTTCTTTGGGTTCATATTTTGCATAGAATTCTTTTGCAGCATCTTGATCAGGAAGTACATCGTCATTTTCATCTCTGGCCATAATTTTGCCTGCCACGATGTTTTATTTAAACTGTAACAAAAATAAAACAATTTCATTAGGATTAAAGTGTAATAAAAATACTATAAGAATGAGCTAGCTAGTTTAACCCATTGCTAGCTGATCCTTGACCGAATAACTAAGTATTCCCTTAGATTTCGTTTGCTTTAAATCGCCGTCTTAAAAAACCAAAAGGACTACTTACGGGAGCTAAGCAAGCTGAAGCCAGGGGCTTGACAAAAAAAAGTCAACCAAGGGTGCACCTGCACCTTGGGTTTGGCTACTTAAGCTATTCTAAGCAAAAATTACAATTACCTGTTACAAACTTAACAAAATTCCAGTGTAAATTAGTTTACACTATTTCACGAATCACGATGCGACGATATCAATCATATCCCCGTCGTCGTTAAATTGTTGACTTTTAACTAAAGTTTGTGATTTATTTTTGAAAACCGCCACACGTTTGATAGTTAAGTCAGCGAATGACAAGAATAAAGTGAGAGGGTGACATTGACTTTGACATGACAAAGAGACGCTTCCTCCTTATTCACATGACACAAATAATTACTAACTTATTACTTTTTATTCATTCATAATTAACTGTAACCATTCATTATTCAAGTATTTGAACTTTTAAATAATTGAGATTCTTCCATTGAGATCAAAAGTGGCGATCCAACCAGCTTTCATGACCGCAACGTCAGTTGGGACTTGAATATTTGTAGATCCTACATGAAAAACAATTTTCATTTTTTTTCATTTTAAAAACTAATTTGTAATTTATACCAAAAGAGGTGATCCATTGTTGTAATGGTCTTCCAGTGGAAGTGAATACTTTAATGACATCATTTCTAGTATCAGCTACGAGAATATTTCCAGCCATATCCACAGCAATTCCAGATGGTCTCCAAAGGTCTTCACTTACAATTTTAGTACATGTTTTGAAATCCAATGAAATACGAAATACGGAATGAGTATTGAAATCCGTTACATAAACACAATCTTCTAATACAAAAATTATAATGTTATTTATTAATTTAACTGTATAGTTATTATGACCTGATGGGTCAAAGGCAACTCCACGAGGCAATTCAAATCCATTTGGTGTTGTACGATTCGGTTTGAATTTTCTTAAACATTCTCCAGTTGGTGATAGAAGTTGGATACGATTATTTCTAGAATCTGCTACTACAATATGTCCATTCTGTGGAGAGACATCGATACCCCAAGGGAATCGAAATTGTCCAGCAAATCCTCCACGACTACCCATCATTGAAACGTATCCACCTTGAGTTGTAAAGACTTGAATTCTGTGGTTATCTTTATCCGCAACCAAGATTCGTTTATTTTTAACATCATAGGCAATACCAGTTGGTCGATTAAAGAATCCTGAGCAATGGTTAAAAATAGATTAAAAGGTTTTATATTTAATGACAATGACATTTATCTTACCAGGTTTTGTTCCATATCCTCCAAATGCAAATGCCAATTCACCACCTGGTTCGAAGGCCAGAATTTCATGATATTCACGATCAGTAATTAGAATCTAAATTATTTGTTAGAAAACATTTAAAAAGTCAAAAATATTTTAGAATTTAGGCTCACTTGTTCCGTCAAAATATTGCATGTGATCCCCCATGGCTTCCTTCCTCTGTAGTCATTATCACCTACTCTTGGTAACATTTCAGATGTCACGGTCGTGATTGCCTTTTTAATAGAATTATAGTCCCGTTCGAGTAGAATTTTGAATGGAGATCCAGGAAGGGTAAATGGTCCAACAAAGGCAGCAACAATATGAGCTCCTACTTCCAGAGTTCGAAAAATACAATCCACTTTGTGACCATCAACATGGTTCTGCTTCACTTGGTATGTAAATCCAGACGGTCCAGTTACCAAAAGTATGAGTGATCTGAAATCGAAGGATTTCCCAGGAAGAACCTTGATGTAAAAACTAATGTCACGGCCAGTGTAGTAATGTTGGTCCGGATCAGGTCGAACAACCTCAACTCCCGACAAATCCATTTCCATGTTAGTTACATCTAATTGACTTTCAGATGCACGGAGCGACCCCATATCGATTGGCTCAATTTCATGTTCAAATCTAATTTGCTCAATTTCGATTTGCCCATTCAGAGGCTGAATTCCGATTTCTGATTCCATTTCTTCATCCAATATCCAGATTTGCCAAAAACAACAATCAGGAATTCGTCCGTTGTTGATAAATCAAACCTTGGATTCGGTTCAATTGAAATCAATATGGCAACCAAATGAAATTCAACGAACAAGTACAAATTTTTTTTTTTTTTTCATGGAAATTTTTTATTTTAATACAAAATTGGTACAAAATTGGTATTAAATATTTTATTAAAGAATTTTTTAGAGGAGCAAACATTATCGGTGCAAAAAGGATCAACGATCAAAGTTCCTTGACAACAATGAATCAATTTGCATACTCAATTCTAAGCGAATTAAATTAATTTCATGTCAAGAAACCTAAAAATGCACGGTCAATGTCATTGGAATGTCGTTCCTTTCTCAAAAGTTGGTAGAATCACAGTTAAGTGATTTCATCACTTGCAAAATTAATTTAGATCAACAATATTTATTTGATATTTGACTTTAGGATTAGCAACTGAGTTTTTGTATTGGACAATAAATTATTCTTTTAACAATATTGAAGATAAATTTAAAAAAACTTAAATTAGTTAATTAATTAATTGGAGATTTGTTAAGCTCAATTTTAAATTTCATTATCCAAAATTTCTTCAAATGCTAAATGCTACACAAATTGAAATTATGAATGATACTTTAGCAGAATTTTCAGAAATAGCCTACAGAAGTGATGATGAAGAAATTAATGTGGATTCTGGATTCACATTCCATTTCCATTACTTTTTTCTGTTGTATTTAAATGTTATTTCAATAATTATCAGGACAAAATCCAAATTTTCAATCTTTATCTCAAATTTTTGGAAGAACTGTTGGAGAAGTATACAGAGTAAATATTATTGAAGTAATAACGAGTAAATATTGTTGGAACTAATAATTAATATTAAAAATAATAAATAATGAACAAGAAAAATATTTTTAAAAAACACACTTGAAGACACAAAGGTTTCCCTTTTTCACTTCCTTCACTTCTGCTCAAAATTATAAATTTAATTTCTGTCCATGTCAAATGTGAAATCCATGAATTTCCAATAGAAGCCTAAATGACTTTTTGGTGTTTTGTACACTTGTTTTCTTAAGTACAGTTTATTTAATTCTCAGAATGCAATCCTAAAATTAGACCTAATAGACCCATGTAAAAAAGAAAGGCAAAGGTCCATCCTTGTGTTTCTCTCAGTTTATTTCGAGATTTACAAAAGCAAGCATTTTTTTGTGATTAAGGGGATGACGTATCTAGCCCGGCTAAACCAGCCCGAATTTTTTTTTAAAAAATCGATAACTTTTGAACGGGGG
>JAQGCN010001303.1:0-10440 GCA_034699725.1 Friesea truncata | reverse complement strand
CTTGTCTCGGTCGATATGTATAACTTCGAGATCTTTCACAGGGAGTGGTTGTATGTTATCAAATACCCCAATGACTTGAATAGCTGCAGTTTCTCTTTTAAATTCACGGATCTTTAAAAATATTACAAAGAACTCAATTCCATTTTTAATAAAAAAAAAATATAAGTTGTCAATAATTGAATAAAAAAATTTGTAGGAAGAACTATTATTATTGCCATTTCTGCTTGACTCATTTTGATTTGGTGACGGACACATCTATTTTATTAAACGATTTTTAATAGACCTCGTGTAGTTATTTAGTAAATTGTAAACACATATCAAACAATCAAACTGAAAATGAGTTGATAGATTACCTTTCTCTTCTCAGGTTTACGTTCAGTTAATTATACCTTAAAATGAAGAATTTCATGTTCTTTTATATGGAGGAAAATTCATGAGCCGTTCCAAAAAGGAAATTAGTAAACTTTAAGTACGCGTTTTACCTCTTAAAATCATACGAATTGTCATATTTTGTTCTAGAATGAAGACATCCTTCAACGTTTGAAGTTTGTAGCGATAAATTCCATTCTCCTTTTCCAGAGCAGCAATTTTAAAATTGGCTTCTGTCAGTTCTACTTTTTCTTCTCCCTATTCTGCTTGGAGTAAATGCTTCCCTTGGCCTCTGGGTGTCATATTTTGTTCTTGAATCATCGTTTAACTTCGTAATCGTAAAATAATTATCCAATAGTGCAATTGCACCACTACACAACTTAGAAGATAATGTTCTGTTACGGGAATTAAAAACACCGTTGCTTTTGGACTTCGACTTACTCTGTCCATTGGTCGTATTCGTTGTAGTGATTTCCATAGGATGAAAATGGGAAACTAAACCATTTTGTGTATCTCTTCGCGATTCCTTCTCCACTAAACACAAAAATAAGTATATCAAATAAGTATAAGTATAAGTATATATAGAATCGCATCTCCACCACTGGTAGGACACTAAGCGAAACAATTAACCTGCGTTGAGTTAGGACAAACAGCAATTTAAACGAAATTTAAACGAATTTAAACGGTAATAGACTGGACCTTTGTACCGAATACCATTAATGCCTAGCATTTAAACGTAGCTAAATAGATTGTATTAAAAATATTAGTTAATATAAATATACAGTATTAGTTATTTTTTTTTAATTGATTTATTTGACGTAAACTTAGTTCTATCAAGTGAGCCGAATTAGTTATAATTTGATTATTTTGTTGTAATACTTAATGATTGTAGAAAGGGTATAATGTTAATCCTATTTTTAATATGATTATTCAGCATATCAGTAACTGAATTCAATATTTAATTTTTGCCGAATTCCACCAGCAGCAGTAACGTAAGCTTCAAGTTTGGTGCTGTTGTTGCACTTTGTCTTAATGAAGAACTCTTGTAGAGAATTTTGTAATTAAGGGTACTTTTCATATGTCGTTTTTGTTGTTGTCTTACGGATATAGGCAGCACGAGATCTTTCGGAAGGCCATGGAATGCATACCTAGCTGTTATTTGGAACGTCCTATTTGGATTGAATTGTCAAACTCTGGTTCCCTTCCGCCATGTATTAACAATTAATTCAATTAATAAGAGCACGATTGTGACTCTTGATAATATTTTTTGGGAATGGGTAATTTTTGTTAACTACTGAGGAAAGAATCGGGTTATTATTTGTAGATCTGCTTGATATTCTTGTATCATCCATTGTACCACAAACTACTACTGGTCACACATAGTCATGTCAGAGTTAATGATAGGAAATTATGACTTTTATTTATAAAAACAATAAATTGATTAACTTTGCGATTGCAGGAGATCGAATACGTGAAATTAATTTAGAAATGCGTCAATTAGATTAAGATTCTACAGTTTTGTTAATCTATGACTGAAGCTGCAAAACTTCTCGATACGAAACCTTGCTCGGCAGGTCTCTATTAGATAATTCATTTACAGGTTTAATCTTATTGATCGCAATTAGTTTTGGTTCCTGAATTTCCAGGTTCCTGTACCACTTGTGTTGTTCGGATGTTATCAAACCTCCTTTTTCTGCTTCTGCTCTCCGCTTTCACACTTTGTGCATGGTGGAATGCACTTGATGAATTATAAGAAATTCAGAACACTTCTTTAGAAGTGATAGATGCTTCTTAAAGCAATATTTATATTATATTTATATTTTATTATTATGTAAGCGTTGTCCTCAATGGTTACAACCAACATACAGTAGGAAAAATCACATTCCAATGTCCTTATAGCCAGCAGTTACCACCAGAATGAAGTGTTTGAAGAATCTTTGCTGTAAAAGACAACATTTTATGCAAATTGGTCAAAATATTTGTATACTTAGTAGCTATAATGGTAGTGCCCAGCCCATGGCTCACCGCTTCCTTCACAATCAGAGTAATTATGCTGAGTAATTGTTTGGGTAAGAGCAGAGCCATCTTCTTTTTAGTGACAGCATACTGACTTAGTCTCAATATTCTCTTTAAATAATGCATTGCAAGTCGCGCAACGCAGGTAAGTATACTTATCCCCCAAATTCTCATTCGAAGATACTATAAGTTCTTTGAGTCTCTTCACTATCACTATCAATTTCAACAGTCCCGTAAGTATCATCAGAGTCTGAACTACTTAAGTCCTCCTTTTCTATAATATTCCAGTTACTTAACGGTTTTATGCAACATAACATACCTCAATCATATCAAAAATTTTTTTTTTGGGAAATTTTTGTTTTGTCCTTTCACTGGACGTCAATTCAAATAACTGTGCACGTTTACTATAAACTATACTTATCCCCCAAATTCTCATTCGAATATGCTCTTAGTTCATCGTCGTAAATTAATCGATATGGAAGAGCAAGTAAATCCGGATGTACTCTGTAGTTTCTAGCAAATTTTATAAGCACATGATAGTTATACGTTGGACTCCTTCAATAGAGAAGAAAACTTGGTGTTCTCGATCGGAAAGGATCAAATTTAGGGCGATTAAGTTATTCTTTATCCTTAGCAGATTCGCTTTGCATCATCTTGTGTAGCATGAGTTTTTTTCAATTCTGTTTCGGTGGAAGACAACGTTTTAAGAAAATTGGTCAAAATATTTGTATAATTAGTAGCTATCATGGTAGTGCCCAGCCCATGGCTCACCACTTCCTTCACAATCCCAGTAATTATACTTTTAACAATTTCTTTATTTGAGTTGAAGAACTTGATGAGAAGAGAATAATAATTTTGTGATGATGATGAACGAACCTTCAACTACGAAGTGAAAAGTAATATGCAGTAGAAAGCATTTTATGTTTCAATAGACCCTTTGTCTAGGTCTAAGGTGATTGATCGTAAAATAGTGTTATTTTTTTTTGATACGCGGCATGCCTTATAGCAATTTAGGAATTAAGTTAGCTTTGTTTGTGCCGAAATTTTTCTGATTGGCTGATTTTCTGATTTTCTGAGGCCCTTAAATGGTCTCTTATTGGTGTGTTTGTGAATGTACTGGAACAGTTCAGGTTTTGTTTTAAATGATTTCTGATAGAATTTATACATTTATGTTTCTTGTCATAATTTGATTACTTCTCTCATTATTAATAAGTTATCGAATTATATTATATAATTAAGTTTTCTTTAGTGACAGCATACTAGCTTAACTCCACTGACTTAGTCTCAATATTCTCTTTAAATAATGCATTGCAAGTCGCGCAACACAGGTATGTATACTTAACTGCAATAGGACTTAATTGACTTAAGATTTTAGTTCCGTGGGTTTGCCAATGTTGCGTTGTGTTCAACATTTGCTTGTCTAAACCACCGGCGAACTCTGTTTTGTTCCCTATTCAAAGAATTGGACGAAGGAAGGCTGCTAGGCCTAATTTACGGTTACGTTACAAACTTTAACTTAAGTTGTATTTGTTCCCACCACCATTGTATCATTTCTTTTCTTAAGGTGATGCTTGCGGCCGAATCGCATCTCCACCACTGTTAGGACACTAAGCGAAACAGTTAACCTGCGTTGAGTTAGGACAAACAGCAATGTGTTTTCGGAAATATTCGAACTGTTGCTCAACTAAATTAACCATATTTGCCAAAAAACAATTTTCTTGTTTTTCCTATTTTTATTTAAATTGGTGGTTAAATGAAATTTAAATTTAAAAAGGATTTAAAAAGGATTTAAAAAAAATTTGTTAGAAATATAATGAAGATTCTTTCATGGAAAAAGAATTATCACCAGCACTACCTTCTTTCTAAAATCTTTGTCAATTTAAAGCTGCGTTTCTTTTAAAGCATTGTATACTGGTCAGAGGGCTACTATATCTTTATCTTTTGTTTCCCGACGGAAAATTTAAGAGCACTCGTTAACACTGGAATGGACGCTGAATCTTAAGAAAGGGTGAAAGACATGAGTTATCGAAGACATGGAATAACATTATTGCCATTTTGGTTTGACTGATTTTGATTTGGTGGCGGACAAATCTATTTTATGAAACGATTTTTTAATAGAGCTCGTGTAGTTATTTAAAATCATACGAATTGTCATATTATGTTCTTGAATGAATACATCCTTCAGTGATTGAAGTTTGTTTTTGTGAAATTCTATTCTCCTCTTCCAGAGCAGCAATTAGTTTTTTTTTCCGAGTTCTTTGACATTCGCCAGTGGCCTGATCAATTATCGGGATTCATTATTTTTATTTTTAATTGTGCTTTCGACTTGTTTGAGGGGATGGAAATGGCATCAGACAATTTTCAGCATTAGAGGAAGTAGGATCCACATGCCCCGTTCGGGCTCACTCGTGTTTCGTGTGGTGGGAAAACCACGCACAACTTCTGGCGACTCGAACCCACGTCCGAGTCTTCCAGAGCAGCAAATTTAATCTTGGCTTCTGCCAGTTCCACTTTTTTCTTATCCCTGTTCTGCTTGGAATAAATGCTTCCCTTGGCGGGTTTGTACCCGTGTGGTTTTCACCAACACATTAGAGTCACCTTCTCTAGGCCAAATGGAGGACGAGACAAAACTGCAGTGGTGTAAAACTCCGGCTAGGAGGTTCCTCGCAGTATAAAACAAACAAACAAACATTTTAACAAAAAATGCAAGTGCTTGTTGAACTTCTTCTTTTGAGTAATCCAAATATCTGCCAGCTGACAGAAAATCATTCCTATGAGAAAAAATTCCATTTAAATCAAGTCTATGGATTCTGTTAACTTATTCCTCTTGGGCCACTACACACCGTCGGTGGTAGTATTGGGCCTTGGCCACATAGCATTTTCCACGTAAGATGTCGAAAATTGACATCTGAGGAATTCCTTCAATGAGTTTCCTTCAATTCCTTCAATGAGCACATTTAGTCGTAAAATAACATTTGCTTTCTAAATCACCGGCGACCTCGGCGGTGGTTTCCTTCATTAACAAATTAATTATAAATAAATATATTGGCTTCATTCATTGACCGCCCTGCGGGCTAGCCTGGCCGAGCGTAGCGAGCGTTATTATTATTATTATTATATATTTTAATTTATTTATATTATTAATTTTTAGTATAGCTTTTAATTATGAATGCAATTATTAAATATTATTAAATAAATAAATATAATTTATGTTACTTGCATTTATCTATTTTTGATAAACATTTGCTAAATATGGTATGCTCGCTTTTCAACTGCCTGCACCTAGCTAAACGAAGACGAATATCTGTTTTGCGCGAAGAAAATTTCAAAAGCTAACTTTCCGGGGGGATTATTCGGACTAGATTTTGACATTTCTAAAATTTATTTCTATTGTCGACTTTTGTGCTTTTTTGTTTACCTCTCTTCTGTTAAAATTGAATTCGTTTAACCTTAAACAATACAAGACCGAAAATCCAAGGTAAGTCGATTGCCAATAATTTTAATTTGATTATCATCAGTTCGGTGTTCTTTTCTTCTGAATCGAATTTTCGTGTTTTTTTTAATTTTCGTGTTTATTTTTAGTTATGAGTTTAAAATGGACCATTTGTTAAGTGTACCATTGAAGAAAGGTTCAGAAGTTGACCTTGTGAAACCACTTAAGAATTTAATTGACAGCAACTCCTCGTCAATTGAAGAATTTAATAAATTGCGAACAGCAGCTGTAGCCAAACAATACGAAAAATCCCATCGTGCTTTGGAAGCACTCTGCAAGTAAGTCATCATGCCGTTAATATTCGCATAAATAAGCTCATAACCCGTTGTGGAATGTATAGGTACCATGACCAAATCGCTGCAATGGAGCTGAAGATCCCACCACATGAAGTCCAAATTCCATTCAAGTGGAAGGATGCTTTTGATAAGGGTAGTATTTTTGGAGGAAAAGTCAGCTTAAGTAAATATTTATTAAAAATTATTCCAGTGCAGAATTATTAGTTCATGATGTATATTTTATCTTTGCAGCTGTCCCGAGTCTTGGATATGAAAAAGTGTGTATATTATTCAACATTGCTGCAATGCAAAGCCAGTTGGGATGTGCTTCACGAGTTTCCGATAATGATGAGGAACTTAAGGCTGTTGCAAAGTTATTTCAAAGTGCTTCAGGGATATTCGCTCAACTACGATCTGCTGCTTCTGTGATGGGCCAAGAGCCAACGCCTGATTTGGATGCTTCAACACTTTCGGCTCTGTCGACTCTGATGCTCGCTCAAGCTCAGGAAATATTCGTATTCAAAGCAATCCAAGGCAAAATGAAGGATGGGATTATTGCAAAACTTGCAATGCAGGCCGAGGATATGTATGCTGAAACTTTGCATTTAATGCATAAGGACCATAAAGTTAAATGGGATAAAGATTGGAGATCTACTGTAAGTTTTATGTCCTGAACCATCCTTAAGTTTAAAATTATAAAATTAATTTTCAGATTGCAGGAAAACAATCTGGTTTTGTCGCACTGGCGAATTTCTTTCAGAGTCAAGTGTGTGCTACTAGCAAATCCATTGGAGAACAAATTGGAAGGTAAAGTTTACTTTCTTTGATTTTAATCCCCAAGAACTCTTCAGAAAAATCAAGGCCAACGAATATAAAATTCCAATGTGAGTAATTTAGATTAGAATAACATTTTTTTGTGATTGCAGACTTAACTTGTGCCTCGAGCAATTGAAGCAAGCTCAGACGAGATCTGGAATTCAAGGTCTATTTGCAGAATATGTGAACAAAGCGAACAAATTATTAACTGAAGCGAAAAAAGACAACGACTTTATTTATAATGAGGTAAAACAAAAATTATGACTGTTCAATATTATAGTCAAACTCAATATCATTTTTTTTCTTTTAGAGAATTCCTGATACACTGCCCCCAATTGGAAAAGTAGCAACAGCAAGATTGGCAAAGCCTACTCCAGTACCTGCGAAATTTCACAGTGGAAGGGATTTGTAAGTTTTTTTCTTCAAAAATCCATTTAGAAAAACATCATACATGTTCATTTTTGTAATATTTCAGATTTGAAAATCTGGTTCCTGTACCTGTGCATCAAGCTATGGCTAGATGTGACGTCCGAAGAATGGAAATGATCAATTCTCGAGTTGGCCAAATGCGAGAAGCTTCCCAGCTTTTGAATTCAATCTTAATTTCTTTAAATCTACCTGCAGCATTAGAAGATCAAGGTTCTGGAAATGCCATCCCACAATCTTTACTTCAGAAAGCTCGGGCGGTACAAGAAAATGGTGGTGCAGTTCAATTGGAGCGACTCATAAACGAACTCCCGGAGCTTGTGCAAAGGAACAAAGAAATTTTGGATGAGGTCAGTCTCAGAATAGTTCAATTCAATTTTAACAATTTCAATTTCATTTTTTTTTTATCAAAACAGTCGGATAGGCTTCTGAGAGAGGAAGAAGAATCCGATCAACAATTGAGAGATCAGTTGAAGGAGAAATGGACTCATACTCCTTCAGATAAATTGAATACAACTTTCAAGCAAAATGCTGAGAAATATCGCACTATTATCAATAATGCTGTGGCTGCTGATGAAGTTGTGAAGTAATAAATATTTTTTATCTTTAAAATCAATTAGAAATTAATCATAAAAAAACTTTTTCTTCAGATCTAACGTAGCTAGACATCGAGAAGCTATGGAAGTTTTGAGCCATGGTGAGGAGGCGTTACTCCAAAAACTTCCAAGAGATTCAGGAGCTCATGAAGGAACAGGCTCTGCTAATGCAAAGGAAAATTTGAAACAACTTATGCAAGCTGTAAGAATATTTTGAATGTCGATTTCTTATTTTTTTAATGTTTTTTTCATGTTTAGGTTGAAGGATTGAAAACTGAACGTGAAGATATTGAATCAAAATTAAAGGGTGCAAGTTTTGATTTAAAAACACCATTTTTAAAGGCCTTAGCCCAGGATGGAGCTATCAATGAGGCAGCACTCACTGTTGAGATTTTAGGTGGTGTATTTTCACAATACGATCCACTCATCAAGGAATCTTTACAAAAACAAGAACAACTTATCGCTGCTATTCAACAGAGTAGTGATGGATATTTTGGAAGAAATCATGGATTCGATCAAGTTGATGCAAATAGTAGAGAAAGTGTTATGAAACAATTGGATGAAGGTTTTGATGCTTTTACAGATTTGCAGAGCAATGTTAAAGAAGGTATGTTTTTCAAAGCACATTTACTACACCACACCAGATATTGATCTTTTTGATATAATATTTATAACTTTTAACTTTATTTTTTTTTTGTAATCAGGAACAAAGTTCTACAATGATCTAACACAGGTACTTTTTTCAAAAATTAATGAAACTTTTTCTAATTTAATTTTTTATTTTAAACAAACAGCTCCTCGTAACATACCAAAGTAAAGTTGCAGATTTTTGTTTTGACCGAAAAACAGAAAAGGAAGAACTTTTGAAAGACGTTACAAGAACTGCTTCAACTAATGCTGGGCAAGCTGTACCACGAAGACCACCCCAATCAATCATTCCCACAACTCCTTACGCTGCTACTACTCTACCACCATATTCTACCAACACTGCAACTGCCCCTCCCACAACTGGTGGAGCTCCTCAACAGAATACATACTATGGAACATACCCTGGAGCAGGGGCTGCGTATCCTTATCCACCACAAGGAATGCCAATGCCATATGCACAACAAACCACGCCTTATCCTCCGATGCCACAAGTTTACAATCCGTTTCAGGCTTATGCTCCTATGCCACCTCAACAACAGAGTAAGATACATCAATTCCAATTCTCAATCTAAAAATTCAATGAAAACTTTACTCTTAGATATCATATATTCTGTCAATCGCAAAGTTTTGTACTGCTTATTTATTTTTGCAGTTATTTTTTTTTATATCGCGTCTCAGTAGTAGTATAGTATTTATATTATGACGTTGAGATCGTCGATTGATGAGTGATCGATTTTCTTAATAAATTATAATAATATTCATTATAAAATACGAAATCGGGTAGGTTATATTTAATTTTAATGAAGGAGAATCAAGTAGATGCTGTAAATATCCTATTGAAATTGGGTGGAGATTTATATATCTGTGATAAAAATGGACTTAACTGTAAATCAAAAACACAAGCATTAAATTTAATTTTCATTTTTATCAACATTTTTTATTTCAGGTATTGAGTATGAGATACGATTAAAGAAAGATTTTTGTGTTTAATTTTGGAAAATATTATTTTAGCAAAATTTGTTAAAGAATGGAAACATCTTATATTTTATTGTATGGGAAGAAAAGAAAATCAGAGACTTTTGTACTCAAAATCACACATGCAATCAAGAATAATTGTCCATTTTCTCCTCAGTATGATGAAAAAATGGGCAATTTATAACAATAGGGGTTTTTTATAATAAATTAAAATAGAATGAAATTCAATTTCAATTACTCACTTCTGAAAACAATTTTTACAAAGTAAAGGACAAGAGTAATTAGTTAAACTCGGACTATTTAATACAACATTTTTCGCGTTTTGGTTTTTGCTTTTGGTTAAAGAACTATTAAGATAACCTAATAATTTTAATTTTTGTAACTTTTCTACCATACATTTTTTGATTTAATGAGTGGCTATAAAAAAATTAATAGCAAAAGTTAATGGCCCTAGATTTAGTTTGTGAGAGACTTACTAAGGATGATTAAAGATTTCTATAAAATATAACAGATGATTTTTTTCTAATTCCGCAGTCAGCTCTCAAATTTCCTTTTACTACTCTTTCCATTATAATAATTCCAATTTCTTGTATCTGTCGGCAGCGTAAATGAAAAGGAAGGAACTTTCATTTGTTTTTTAATTAATTATTTAAATTAATTTTTTGAAATTGCAAATTGGCAATTTCTCAATTTGCATCAATTAAGATCTATTAAATCCCATACTGAAATCATAGGAGAAAGAGTGAAGATGAATCAGAATGATGAGAAGAAAGGATCGATCGGAAGTGAAAGTGTTTGCTTTCTCTGCTTTTTTGAGGGAGGAAAG
>JAQGCN010001302.1:0-10444 GCA_034699725.1 Friesea truncata | reverse complement strand
TCAATTTATACTTCACTTAAACTTCGCGCAAGTGAAACACTAGAGAAAATTTGTTTAAGTGAAAGATAAGTGAATGTCTAAATTTAAAAACAATGCGATACGATATGATTACGAGATGAGAGTTACGATAGCAACAAGTGATAGTTACAGACTAAAGTGAGCGTAACGTTCTTTCTCCGTTGTTTCTTGTGAAATGAAAAATATACCCGTAGAAAATATGTAATGCTTTTCGGTAGTAAGTGGAGGTGGTGTGGTGGTAACGGTAAGTATAGAAGATGAAACTCTGCCTGCGCCAGGCGAAAAATAATACAATAGGGTAGACACCACCACAGTGGATTTCAGCTTCGTTTTGCGATTCCGACGGAGTTGGTGCGTCGTTTCGTTTCTTTCAGTCCATTTCCAGTTTTACAACAAAGTTCACGTAGTCACGGAGTCTTGGGGCTTTACAGAAAAATATTATTAAACAACAGCGTGGTTCTTCGTTCTAAACTACATTAGAAATATAAAAATATTAAACATAAGATTTAGGATTAATATTTCATTTTTGAAAGTCAAAGTGAAATCCAGCAAACTGACAAATCCCTTTTCGTTTTCTTATTGGAAATTTCTTTACTTGTATACTGCGATCATTGTGTTAAGATCCAACCAAAGGGTCAATCTTAGTTTGAAATCAAATCCCTTCCTGGAGGTAAAATATACTTAAAAACAACAGAGGATCTATTATTTATGTGAACTTCGTAAGAAAGGTAAAATGTTTTGTATTAGTATTACCCTTTCGCCTCACTGATTATGATTCAACCACCGCAATTTACTACATACTGCTAAAACTTTTCATTAAATTCTTTACCTTACTTTCGTATTTAACTCGAGTTTATTTTATAATAATAGCAAAAAGTCGATATTTCAAAAGTTGTATTTTTAGATTTAGACTTATAATCCCTATGAAAAGAACATTAATAGAATCTTACCGTAATTTAATTCATTCATTAAAACGTTATTGTATTAGTGTTGTTTATATTCTCTTTTTAATTAGTCATAAACATCTTTGCATGAGTTGTTTAAAGTTTTTAATTAGTTAGTTGACGTCTCAATTCATAAAAATGCTATATGTATAAATATAATACGCAATTCCAAAAGCTTAAATAAAGTTATTACAGGTGATGTTACACAGCACAAAATATCATGTTCATGTCTCTTCATCACTACAATTAAATACTGATCGATAAATTCATTCCCACGAACCATGAGTTTAATTCTGAACGTATAAGAATTAAATTAATATAAAAACGTACAATTTTAAAAATGTTTTCTTAAAAAAGCAAAATTTCTAAAAGTTCATATCGTATTGAATTCCCTTTTATCCTTGGATTCGTAAGAAGAGGAAGTTGCGTATTATAGTATAAACTAAATGTTTTACCGCTGACTGCTTTAATGACAGTGATATTTAACTCTTACATTTTATACATTTTGTTGATTATTTTCTTACAAACTTTCATTTTCATTTCTAGGAAAGAAAACCGTGAACAGACAAAAGTTTCTTTTCAATAAAATGACAAAAATTCTAAAGTGACGTTGACTATTATTGAACGTGAACCATTCTAATTTTTATTCCATCCATTCCATAATTTGTTTTAACTTAATCCCTAAAATCCGGGATCTGGAGAATGAAGAGTGTTGAGGAAAAATTAAGTGTGAATTTATCTACGTCGATTAGCTATGAATGAGTCAGAGAGGAATGATTCTGATTCTAGTAATGAGGACTCAAATAATCTACGTGAAATCCTTATTCCCTTACCATCATCACAATCCACCAAATTTCTTCCAGAATCAAAAAATCTTGATCCCACCACCATATTACATCTCTCTGAGTCTGAGGAATCTAATAATCCAATCTTCATTGAAACAAATAACAATATTGGAGAAGTACAGGCGACTTCTCCAGCAACTTATATCACTTTTAAACCAAAAGCAGATCTCATTATAAACAATCAAAGTCCAATACCACTGGCAGCAGCAGCTTCAGGAGGAGGAAGCACTCGTACTCGTAAGAAATCTGAAGAAGGTAAAAAACTTCTATCAGAAAAACACCATCGAAAATCTAGTGGAATCCCAGTTGGAATTGCTGTTGCTTGGCAACGGCATGTAACGAATCACTCCACAAATCCTACATCTCCAAAACATCAAATTAGGGGTATGTCTTCACCACCACTGAAACCAAAACGATCTCCAGCCTCACCAAAGGCTCGTACTACCACACCAGTGCCTCCATCCAAAGCAGCTTCTGAGGGTAAAATTAAATCCCAATTGGAGTATGATGAATTAAAAACTAGAGCTCATAAGATATCTAGTCCAACAAGGTCTCCGAAACATGGATCTTACGATGTAAAGAAACATCTTAGTGGTGATTTAAAAGAACAAGATCGAGGAGGAGGAGCTGATTTGGATAGTCGTGATAGTACGAGTGCCGTCCGAGATAGACTCTTGGTAACACCAAATAGCAATACTGGATACTTTCCTTCAGCAGCAGCCTATCATCGATACCAATATGGAGATTGGAATCATCAACTTCTTGTGCCTCCTCCAAATCATTCTCAACAGAGTAAGTCAATTATCTTTATTGACTTTAGAAGATCTAGGCATTTAATTTATATTGTTAAACACGTACATTTAAATTATAGAATTTAATTGTGGGTTCCTGATGTTGTGCTCTTTTAAGTTTTAAATATTATTAAGTAGCGAAAGCTACTTTATGTGATCCTGCTGTCTGTCCGTAAACAGTTTTTTCTGTAACCATTTCACATTTTGGGGATCTGTTTTCACAGGAAGAAAGGTCCAGCCTTAATAAACAACGCTAGGGTTTTTAAGCCTTCCCTGACCTTTCATTCCTGTTCAACGACATGTCATATGTCGAGACCACAAGCGGTGGTGCGGTGATGAAAATTTAGTTTTTTAGCCGTCTTTGATCATCAGATGGACGGCTAAAAATCATTAACGACGGACGAATCACGGTTGCTTTCGCTACTTTCTTGTGCCCTCGGTTGGAAGGGTTTACTTGTATTCCTTCTTTTTCAAGAATAATTTCCTATCCCTATTTTACAAACTTATTCTTTTTTTGCGAGAATACCTTTAAATTAATAAACTTAGCGTGTTAAAATGTTATAAAGTTAAAGTTGAAGCTCCGTAATTCCAAGAAACGAAAAGACAACCCAATTTTGTCTAAAAATCAAGAAAATAATGTTTGGAATAGCTTTTTTTCATCTTAAAGATAAAGTTTATTGTACTTGAAGTTGAAACCTAAAATTAAAAGGCTTTAGCTTTCTATCTCTTCATCTATAATTTAATTATGCTTTCACTCTAACATAATTTAATTATATTAGGAACGGCGCTTAACATCTTTTAGAATAACCGTACGCTGGCTTACATTGTGTAACAAGATTGCAAACAAATACTAAAAAAAGTTTTTAAAAGCAAAGATTTAGAATTTTAAGGACAATCGAAATGTATAAGCTTATATTTCTTATAACAAATTACATTTAATTTCACTATTTTTCTGTACATTGTTCTTTTCGAAATTAAAGTGTAATATTTTAAATAAGTAAAAGCAGGTAAAACAGTATACGTACAATCGTTCATCATAATATTTTAAATAAGTTCAACATCATATTTTGGTGATTTGGTTTGAAAGAACACAGAGCTAAAGCTTTAAAAATGTGAAATGGAAATTAGTTTCAATCTTTGTTGTAGTAATATGATCTTATTGTAATTAAAATACACTTAATACTCTCTTCTTTTTTTCTCAGGTTACAATGCCGCTATAGCAGCAGCATACATGCAACATCAAATATCAACCCTCCAAAGTACATACGGATATCCTTATCTCTACTCTGGAGGATACTCAGCAGCTACTGAACACCTTCTCCAGTATGAGCAGTATATGCATTTGCAAGATCACTACGAACAACAACAGCGTCGTCTCGACTATGAAATTTGTGCAACAGCCCCCGTTCCAGTATCAAATCTAAGTCCACGTGTAAGCATTCCAAGTCCAAGTCCAAATTATCCACCTGGGAATGGTCCATGGACTCCTGACCTTTACAATAATCATACACCACATCCCTTGGCCCTAATTTCATCAGCAACACTTTCACCGCGGAGTCTTGCATCATCAACACCTTCTCCTATTACAACGTATGAATCTATACATAAAAAATGTCTTACACCCAATCCAACACCACTTAAGGCATCATCACTTTTACCAAAATCATTTAGTCCACTTCCAGTTTCACTTGTTACTCATGGACGATCAAATTCTAAAGTATCAAGAGCGGGAGGAGAAATCCTGGAAAATCCCAAATGTAATGATGACTCAATGGATTTCCACCAGAAGGAAACTACAGTGAAAGGTGTTGATTACAGCCGTATGGAGAGTTTGATTGAAAAAAGAGGAGAAAGTTCAGTCAGACTCCTTGAACATCGTATAAGGAAAGTTAAAAAAGAAATATTATCTTTAGATGAAGAAGATGAAGTAAATGAAGAAATAGTGATTGGTGCTAAGAAACGTGATGGAGCTAAAATTAATAATCATGATGTACCTGAATCAAAATCAGTCCCTTCCTACGAAGAGATTGAAAAAACGTCGTTGAAACAATCAATATCAAATCCAGGATTAAAAAATAATCAGAATGGAGAAATGGAAATTAATCGACCAATTACAAAAGAGAAAGAAGAAGAGAATGATGATGATAAGTATTTTAAACCAATTGAGGCACATCCTGATTTAAGTATTTATAAAGATAGAAAAGAGTCAAATGACAATAAGAATTCAAAGGATGATGATGATATTAGAACAACTCCTGGGCAACTTAACAATTTTTCATTTCCAAAAATTATAATTTCACCAGAAGAGAGTCATTTAAATTTACTTGCAACAGTTGCACAGGAAATTGGTCCATACATCGACATGAATCCAAATCCATTACTTACACCAAGAAGATTTGAAAATTTAGATTCTATTATCACAATACAGAGTTCAAGTGACGATGAAGGAACGAGTAAAAGAAGACTCAGTAATGCATCGAGTAATACTAGCTGTAGTAATAGTCTTACAATGTCTCAAAGTATTATAACAACAAATGGAGCAATTAATAATACTCCTGCGCAAATCCAAGGTGGATCCACTAATAACATTACAAATACAAACGAAGAGAAAGTTGAAAAGAAACTATCAAAATTTCAACTTAAAATCCCTCAAATATTTCCAAGGCTTTCCGAAGGATTCTTAAATGAAACCAAGAATAAAGCTAAAAAATTAAACAAAGGGACGACTACTGTAATGGATGAATCTAGAGCTAAAAAATTAGTCAAGTCTTTCAAAGTTAAAAGGGAAAGTTGTAATAAGAAAAGTGAGAAAAAGAATAATATTGGAATGAGGATGAAGAAGAAACCTAGAATTTTAAATAAGAAAATATCAATACAAGATCATGTAAATTTGAATATGAAATCTGAGACTCGAGATTCCAATTCCAATTTTATTGAAGGAAATATCCTCACTTCTGATGGCTCTACGAAATTTGGAAAAGATATTATAAAGGATACGATGAAAAATAAAATTCATGATGATAGTATCTACGATTTTGATTTTGAAGATACGAAACCACCGCTTGAATCATTTAAAAAATTTACAACACAAGAAAAATTTCAAAATGGAAATTCAAAATTGAATTTTGTAACACCCATAACAAGTATACTAAAATCTGATCTAAAAAAAACGGAAGAAATCAAATCTAATTTAATTTCAAAGCCAAAAATAGTAAAGCAAAAGAAAGAGAAAGAAGGAGAAAAAGTATTAAAGATTTCTAGAAGTAGAAATTCCTCACCTAAGAAACTTCGAACAGCAACCACTGCTACGACAACAACACCAGCAACTCAAGAAGTTGAAAATGCTGAATCTATCAACTTGGTGAATAACTCAACGACAGGTGAATTTCCAATTCGACCGGTTTTGGATTCACTGATCCTTAATCCAGATAGTAGCAATGACTCGAGTCCAAGTTTTGGTGCATGGACAACAAATCCAATCCATGCTGTCTCTGCAATCAAAATACCTGAAAAGGACCCACCGTCATCATCTCTCCAGGAACTGAAGTCCTCATTTCACCATATTTCATATACACCACCTTCTTCACCCAAACGGAAAAGAAAGAATCAAAGTAGCCATCATCATCATATTAAACCATGCCTCAAGGCAGAACCAGTTGTACGAAAGAACTCAGCCGAGGATGTTGAAACTGATTCTGAAGATGAATTATTGGATATTAATGATTATGAAAGAATAACTTCAACAATCCCAGTTTCTTCTTCAGAGATTCATTCTTCTAATTCAGAAAAAATCAAAATTAGGAAACCATCAATTGATATGAATATCTTTAGTAGGAGACATATTAAATCAAGTGAAGATGATGAGAAGGAAGTGAAAAATGAATGGGATGAGAAAGTTGTAATTGAAGGTGTTGGAGAGATGATTGATGAGATGAGGGTACTTACGGAGATACAAGGACTTTTTTACACTGGGAAATTAAATGCACTTCAACCTCCGGATGTTTATGGAGTTACATTAGATAATGAAAGAGGAGCACCACCGCATATGATTTTCTCAGCTGAAGAAGTGCTTGAGGTACGATCTTAACTTGATTAATTGGTTTTTAGTGTACTGTAAGCATTTCTGCTGCGTGCTGCTAGATCAAAAAATGATTTGAATAGCCTTTGCGAATTAAAATCTATCGATAGTAATTTTTCTATCTTTTTCAGAAATGTATTCGTGAAGCTAAACCATGGGATCCTTCCCAACTTCCACATGGGCTAAGAATTTGCGCCTATTGGTCACCAATGTATTCTGGTCTTTATCCAGGGCGTGTATCTACAGATTATAATTTAAAATCTGACCTTGTCCCTGTTGAATTTGATGATGGTGATACAGGTGTCATCAAAATTGGAGAAATTAGACTCCTTGCACCTAATCATCCTGTTAGAGGTGAGATGTCTTCAAAAACCAGACATATTTTTTGTATTTTGTTGAAAGTTGAAAAAAATAATATATTATTTCGTTTATAGAATACGATCCAAATCCTCTATTGACTCTGGAGAAGAAACACCGTAAACGACGACATTCATCTGCTGCAGGAAGTCAAAGTGGTTGTAATGGAGAACACGATGAAGATGATTGTGGTGAAGCATACTGTGCCAAAATAGCAAGACTTCAAGAAACAGAAGAGGAAGATTATGCCAGGAGTGGATCGAATGTATTCAAATATTGGGCATGGAGTGGACTCGGTTACAAATTACCAAAAACCAAACAAAATCGTCATAAAGAATTCTTTCCAGGGATTCAACGTGGAGATGAAATTATTAATGTTGGTGATTCTGCTATTTTTATCTCTGAAGCACAGAATCGAAGACCTTTTCTTGGTACAGTATCAATAATAGGTATCTTATTAAGAATATTTAAGTTATATATTTCAATTTTAGGACGAGTTGAAAAGTTTTGGGAGAAAAAAGGACTTAAGAGTGTTACAGTTCGTTGGTTTTATCATCCTGAAGAAGTCAAAACAAAAAAGAAAGTATCACTAAAATATCCTGTAAGCTAAGATTTTACAATCACAAATGATGTTTACAGTTTGTTAATATATTTCATAGGGTGCTCTCTTTGAATCACCACATATTGATGATAACGACGTACAAACAATAGCAAAAAAATGTGAAGTACTTGATTTTGTTGATTTTAAAGAAAAATATGGTATGAATTTGTTGGGATCAAAATCTGGTGGAAAGAGTCAAAAACCTCCTCCTGGAATTTATTACATTGCTGGATATTATGATCCTTTTACATCAATTCTTAAAATGAAGGATCTGAAATAATTTTTTTAAATCCAATCTCTCTTTTACCTTTATAGTCTGAATTCTTTTTATTATTAATGTTATTTGTTTAGAGAAAAACCAGCTTCAAAATAATAACTGAGTCAGCCTTTTTAAATTAGCTGAATTTAATAAATTGTTTCAGCTTATAGCCTTTGGTTGAGGATTTAATAGGAGCAACCCCCTACTTACTAAACTTATATACTGTTCCTCACTCTCTATTTCTGTCTCTCATTTGAAAGAAATTACTACGATGATTTAACTATTAGATTTAGTACCTTAAATGTAACACCGAATGGGTCTCATATAGATGACAGGGGGTCACGGATTTCCGGTGTGTTAAATTAATTATTCAATGTTAAGTATTCTTTAGAAAAATAGTTATATAAATGGATACAAAAATTATAAATTATTAAAATTATGCAAAAGATTCCTATATTCTCTTGAAAAGAAAATATTTCCAGTATAATAAAAGTCAAATTTAATTTCAGCATCAAAGATGGACACTCTTTAATTAGTCTTAAATAAATTCAGGTTATGAATAAACTATGAGTTTATCAGTTAATATGAATGAATATGTTGGTTAGTTGCTTCTAACAAAGAAAAATTTAAATTCTGTGGTAAATCACAAATAATAAGAATAATGGTGGGTATATTGTTTGCATTTTTATGGCACTAGAATATAAGTTTGGATCTCCTGTTTTTTCCTTCTCTGCGGCTTCCAGTCTTTGAACGCGACACTCATCGCTGCATTGAGCTTCCTCACAAATATCGCATAGTTTTGTAGGTTGAGGCGAGTAAAATTGTCTATGTTATAAAAGTCATGCGCATTAATGCATTGTATTCGAAAATGTTTGCCGAATTTACCTTGCTCTCCTTGAGTTATCGTAGTAATCGTAGACGGAAATATAAGCAGGGGCTTGCTTAGCAACTGGAAAGACACGATAGGCAGACACTGTTGGACAGATATCAGATTTATTAAGGGAGTTGAAGTAAACTACTAGTTTTGAATCCGCATTTTCCGTATCATAACGTTTGATCTGTAAATAAAAAAGTATAAAGATAATTTTAACAACCATGTCATACTATACCACATTGTACCTCTGGATAATGTAGAAGATTTGGTAAACGATCCGTATTAAGAGCATAACCAGTTGGTACATTCACTTCCATTACAGCCATATTAGACTCCTCTTCCGTCGAATGGGTACAAATAGAAAGATGGAGTTGATTCCCATTTGATGTCTTGTCTACTTGAGGATCCAGACTAAAAAGTGGCCATGGACCACTCACTTCCACGTTGTAGCTCCAAGATAACTGAGCAAGCCCAAGGCCAGATCCTGTTCCTATTATATTCACCCATGGGGTTGAAGATGGTAACTATTTAATAATATATTATTATTTATACACATTATATCCATAACTTAAACATTCTTCTATAACTTACTCGTATTTCATCAATGACTATTGCATTATTCTGGTTCAATTTGACACTATGCGATCCACCAGGATGCGTCACTTCAATATTCATATCAGGTACTCCACTTCGGACTGCTGTGGCAAATTTTGATAATGCTGTCAATCCTACTATTGTATCTTGCGTTGAAATAAAACCACCCCGTTCATTCCTTTGAGTAAGTAACCATCGAAGTAATGGGAAGGAATCAGCTAAAAAGCAATATCATAAACACATTGAGTCTATTATTTAATATAGCAAAATTTTAATTTTACCAATTAGATTTCTCTGAGTATAAGCAAGTAGTGCATATCCTGTTGTTTCAACTGCAACAGGCTTAGGATTAATTGTCCATGGATTTTTCTCGTCAATTTGACTCTTTGGGCGTTCCCAGTGTTTTAATTCACCATTTTCTATAAATTGTGTTGGAAATAATGAAAACTGAAATATTATAATTAGAAATTGTTTTTACCAGAAATCATAGCCTTGCTTTCCATGATATTGAACACATTCTCTCTGAACGGATGACTGCTAAGTTGTAAAAGATATGCAACAATTGAAATGGCATATGGATCTTCTAATGCTTGCAATTCCTTAACAAGAAAATCCATAGCAATATTCTTTGACAGGGAAAACTTCCCATTTGAAGTAGTTTCAAGGCTACGATCCATTTCTGCTTCGACTAAAGCCAAAGTTACGTAAGCTGTAAGTGCGATTCCAGTATTTGAACCTCCTAGAATATCAGTATCAAAAATACGCCCTACTTCATTCCATTTTCCATTTCGATCTTGTTTTGATATGAGCCAATTTAATGCTTTTTCAATTACATCTGTAAATTCAAACCAATAAAAAATAGAAAAAAGTTGACAATATACATTATTAGTTTTAGTGTTATTATTACTAGAACCGGCTTCTGTGATCCCCTGAGACGGAATTTTTTTGAGTAGCGCGTCAAGTCTGGCTCTCAAAATCCATTTCACCTTACATGGGCACATTATATCTAACTCAGTGCCAAATCCACTCCACGTTAATTATTATTTAATCTTAACAAATACAATTAATCAATCATATTATTAA
>JAQGCN010001301.1:0-10459 GCA_034699725.1 Friesea truncata | reverse complement strand
GCGCGGAGGGGTGTCTTCCAGAATTTGTAGAAGATGGAAGAGCGGGGATGAGCTGCATTCAAAAGTGCCGAGCCCTGGTTTAAAGTTAAATTTAGTTTTGAATTACTACTACTAATTTCTATTATTGTACGTAACATTCTATTCTGATTAGGATCAAAGATGGATCCCCAAATTCGCCTCCGCTGGACGAGTCATCAAGGAACGGTTATGTCAATGTTTGATGCCCTCTTGTCAACGGACTCGCTTGTTGATGTCACATTAGCATGTGATGGACAATACTTGCGTGCCCACAAAGTTGTCCTTTCGGCTTGCAGTCCTTACTTTCAGGTAAAATTAATATGATCATGTTCATTTCGAAAATAAGGTTTTAATTTTATTTCTTTTGTGTAGGAGTTGTTAACTCTTGAAGATGAAAGAAATAGGAATACGATCGTGTTCTTGAAGGACGTAAAGTACTTTGAACTCAAAGCACTTATTCAGTATATGTACCGTGGTGAAGTCAATATTCCTCAAAGTGACCTTCAATCTCTTCTTGCTGTCGCTCAAGCTCTTCGTATACGTGGACTTTCTGATATTGAATCATCAGCAGCTTCTACTGTTACAAATACTAGCTATTCATCTGACACACTTATCTTACCTCACTCAGCTCCACAATACCAACCAGCAAGTTCTACTTCAACTAGTATGGCTCATTCAAAGGATAATGTCAACTTACCAACTCCTTCTCAAAATAGTAGTAACTCTACAAAAAGCCATAACGCCGAATCATCAGTTCGTGCTAAGCCGCATACAATCACTTCGGCTTCTCAAATTGCACCACGTCCTAAGAAACGAGTTCGAATTGATAAATCGCAACAGCTAGCACGGGTAAATTTCAATTTCACCACACACAGTTAAGTTTAATTTTAATAATGTAATTGGAATCTTAGGGTCAATCTAAAATTCAAGAACACCTTGATCCATTTGCTGATATAACTTCTGATCCACTTGGAAGTAACGTTGACCCTCTAGCAAATGAGTCTGATGACAACTATGTAGTAATATTACCAGAACTAACTGAAAATGAAGAATATTTTCAAATGACTAACGAATCGAAACAATTTCATACTCCAGCTGGCAATACTCAGGTAAGACCAAGTTTTTATCGTTTTAACTATAATACCTGTATTGCTTTATTTAAGTTTTTGATTTTATCCTTTCAATAGACAAAATTTGAACCTACAGGCGTCCTTCCCGATTCAGCTAATTTTGAAGAAACGGATTATGACCAATCCATACAGAGTTCTATGAATGATTCAACAAGTGAGTTGTATTTAAATGAATGATATTTGCAGTTGTTTGGATCGTAAAATAAGTTATTATTACAATATTACAAAAATTGTTTTGTTTAGGGTGGGGCTCTGATGAGACAGAAGAAGAGAACACTGGAACACATGGCCATACGGAAGCCTTCGGTGATAGTTTGGCTGGTACAAATAATCCTGCAATACCAAGTTCCTC
The DNA here is from genome assembly GCA_034699725.1 of Friesea truncata. Taxonomy (NCBI): domain Eukaryota; kingdom Metazoa; phylum Arthropoda; class Collembola; order Poduromorpha; family Neanuridae; genus Friesea; species Friesea truncata. The sequence goes on along the minus strand of JAQGCN010001301.1, from coordinate 8,959 downwards.
TCAACCTCCACAGTTTCGAAGTCGAAGCAGTGATGTTCCTAAACGTGGCAGTACAAAAGGTAATTTTATCTTTCCTACTGCATTGCTCGTTTTATAATTGTCATAAATACATGCGACGTAGAAGACGTTTTAACATCATGGCTGTCATGATAAACTGCAGCTATAGTTTTCGGATAGAGAAAAGTTAAAACAGTTTTGTTTTATTATCAAATGAATGACGTCGATTTTTAACTAACTGCGACTCCAATTGAATAAGTTTTTTTTGTTGCAGGTAAAGTTGGAAACAGGAAATTAGGTCGGCCATCTGAAGGTAGCATCTTTTGTAATTTATGTGGACGAAGTTATAGAAACCAACAGAGTTTGACTCGCCATATTAAATACGAATGTGGAAAACAAAGATTAAATTTTAAATGTTCTCATAAAGGATGTCAGTACAAGAGTAATTACAAGTTTAACGTAAAACACCATGAGTCAAAATGTTTTAAGAGTTAATAGGCGAGATGCATTATGTCTTTAGGAATAAATATACACAGAGTTCAAGTTAATCAGTAAATCTACGTTTTACCGGTTTTACCTGAAGTTCATCACTATTTTAATTTTATAATAATGAAATACAATTTTTGATTCTTTTTTGCAAGGATACGTAGGATTATGAAACTTATGCAACTACATATTATTGTTGAGCACACAGAAATGTATCTCTACAAGGATTGAAATATTTTCGTATTGTAATTTAGAATGATGTATTTTTAAATACTTTTTTAACAGTTTTAATTATGATTCCACATCCATCCACAGTTTAGTATATTTTTCATTTCTTTAATTTTTTTAGATATTGGTCGAAGCTTCAAGTGTTCAAATTGTCCCAGAATATATGGAGGGAAACCTCAGTTGAGACGTCATCTTAGGCTTGAATGTGGCAAACCTCCTAAATTCAATTGCAATTTCTGTGGCCATTTTAAGGCTCATCGCGGTGATAACCTGAGAGCCCATCAGTTAAAGTGTCGAGCTAGAAATTTTGTTGAATTGCCATTGTAATGTATTAGCAAATATTATTGGCAGCATTTTTAAATGAATTTCGAAAAATTTATCAGTATCAAACTTACTCTTCTAGTTTAGTAGGTTTCTAGTTCAAAGTTAAGGTGTGATGTGATGTTAATATTTTGAAGTAGTTGATCTAAACATATTAGTACGCATTACTATAACGAAATGTTATTATAATTAATTTCTTTCCTTAAAGCAAAGAATAAAATATTTGCGTGTAATCTCTGAGATTTTTCCTATATTCGACATTAATATTCATTCCAAAATATATCCTTTGTTAATTTTTTCTAGATATGCATGGTCGAAGATTTAAGTGTTCGAATTGTTCCAGAATATATAGAGGAAAAGGGCAGTTAAGTCGACATCTTAGATTTGAATGTGGTGTTCCACCTAAATTCAGTTGCAGTATTTGTGGTTCTAAGTTTCATCGTGCTGATACTATGAGGGCTCATCGATACAAATGCGAACTCAGAAACCTACATTGATCATAATGTATTTAAAAATAATAATTGGTTTCTTCTCTTAAAAACAAGAGTTGACTTTAAATCTCGCATTATATTAATTAATCAATAGAAAGTTAATATTTCGCAATGTCATTCAATTAAGCTCTAAAAAGTGTATTTTCTAAACAGGATCAGCAAAAAAACGCAATCCAGTAAGGTGCACCAAATGCATGCGGAGTTATTTAAGTACGAGTTCCTTAAATCGACATATGCTGTATGAGTGCGGAGTTCCACCGAAATATACTTGTTCAAAGTGCTTTTATAAAACAAGAAGAAAATACCTCTTCAATGATCATTTGAAAAGTTGCAATCGTTGAATTTCTGACAATTTGCTTAGCTAAAACATTTATTTAGGTTTACAATTGGTTAAAAATTAATTTGTGTGAAATGCAATTTGTATATTCTATGGAGATTAAAATAAATGATAAAACAATTGATTTAATATAACTGTTCGTTTACTTATTATTTTGCAGAATCGGTTCTTCAGAGATTCAATTGTAGTAAATGTAATCGGAGCTACCTTCGAAAGAGTCATTTGGATCAACATCTTCGTTTCCAGTGTGGAATTAGGCCAATGTTTCAGTGTGATACATGTTCTTATGCAGCACATTTTAAATTATACACTAAATAGGCATAAGAGAGATATGCATCATTGAACCTCTACTGTAATAATAGTTTTAATCGTTATACAAAATCCAGCAATAAAAATTCTATAATTAATTGCTATTAAATATGTTTAAACGTACATGTAAAGATGTTTGGTTTTAATAATTAAATGCATTGGTAATTAAATATTTAAATTAGCTAAGAGACGCAAAACTTGATTATTCAATTGAATTGTTCATAGTTTTTAATTGTTTTGTATGGAATTAATTGTATGATTCTTATTTAGTTAGATTCAAATAACTTTTTGTAAAAGAAAATAGGTTTCATATTAATATTATTGTCTTTGTCAGCATTGCTTATTTTTCAGGTACGTTTAATAGGAACTTCTATTGTTATAAACGTGACCGGTGTTGAGTTATAACCGAAAGAAACATTTGGATCAACATCTTCGTTCTGAATGTGGAATTCGACCAATGTTTCATTGTGATCTTGTTCTTACGTTACACCATTTAGATTTTCATTGAAAAGACATGAGAAACTGTCGGATCAAGCGAAAAATACTGGTTCGAGAGTAAATATCGCCAATGTGTCAAGGAAATATTGAAAAAGTAGCATTAGGAGGTTATTTCGTTTGAAATATAGTTCCTGCTCTTAGCTGCTAAACTTTTTGACTAAAGTGTTTTTCAAGTAATTTATTTACATTATTTTACATCATTCGTTTTAATTAATAATTGTAAACGAGCATATAAAATGCAAATTAAAGCCTGTTTATTTAATAGTTTCAATTCTGGCGTTGATTAGAATTGTATTGTAAGCAAAATCCCCATAATTCATTCCTTGCCTTAGCTGTGTTTCCATTAGGCTTGATTGGATTACACGTACAGTAATATTTAATATTCTTATTTGCGTTTACACAACCACCACTAGCAAAAATAGTAGCAGGTCCTTCGACACCAGTTGAAACATTTGCGTCACATTCTATAGGCCCCGTCGTCTTTTCGTCAACGTTGATAGGAAAAAATTCAGTTGTTTGAACACTGCTATACCTAGTTAAATCATCAACTACTGTTTTAACGTATAATATATTCATAGGTGCCTCAACAATTTTTGGGAAATGGCCTCCGCAAAAACTTCCCACCCCTGGTATTCCTACATAGCTTGTTTTTCCAACACATGTTTGCTCTCTCCCTCCGTAATTTCCAAAGAAGTGGGTAGTATAAAAGGAATTCATGTTCGTCGTCATATCTTGGTTTGTTGAATCAGTAAAGCACATTTCCCACTGCAAATAAAATTCACACTGCGTTATCAATATTAGATTTAATAACATGTGTCACATACATTAAGCTTCGATCCCGGTCGTCCAACACAAATATTATATTCGAGGTTGTTTATTTGATAACGAGCTCCACTACTAGAATTGTAACCAAAACTAGTTACTGTTCCTGAATCACCCTTTAAATTTAGCAAGCAGTGATCTCCAACTATGAATGCATCATAACAATATTTATTGCAACTACACCTTTAGCATATTCTTCTGATATTAACTTAACCTCTTTGTGGAGAGTTGCAGTCAATGTGTGTTACTTTAATTTCAAATGGCGTTTTGTTTTTACTATTAAATTTAAGCTTAATTGGTTCTGATCCTGTGGTACTATAAGCAAGGTATACTAAAATTTAATAAATGAATTTAATAATATATTCAGACCACTAATTGGTTTTATTGACAAACATGGTTCCATTAGAGATCCACATAGCGTCGTTGGTTTAATTGTAACAGAGCCTTCAATTTGAAATTTATCTTCCTCGCAAAATCCATTTGTTGGTCCCTTATAATTTAAAGATGGACGAAAATCTACTCGAATTTGACAAGAATCGTTAAGCTAAATTAAAAAAAAAAAAACTAATTCACTACTGTTTAAGTTCGAAGTTGAACCACAACTAAAAACTTACCTTCGGGAATCGAAAATCAGAGGCAATAAAATTATTATTCGGTTTAATTAGAGAAACTTTTTCATTTATTATTATTGGAACATCCTCTTGAATAGGCATAAATGTGGCTAGAAAATAAAGTCGAATGAAAAGGTTTTACTAAATTTTACTGTAATTAAATAATTACTTACGAAGACAACAAACTCCAACTCCAAACATTCCGCAAGAAGTTCCTAAATCACTACCATTTAGCTTACTGCAACTATTTCTAATGTAACATATTCAAAACATTTCTTATATTTTTTCAAATTTGCATGTATTAGTACTGCTACATTTTACCTAGATTTGCATACACCCATGTCGGTTTCTCCTGCACAAGCATTTGGCTCAACAGTCACTATTTTTACTGCAAAAATTTTAATAAGTAAACTTTATTAATGTGAATATTCCTTAGGCTTTTGAATATAATTTTAATCTTACAAAATTTTCCCGATCTTGCATTTCCAACTTCAAACTTGCCATTTTTGTTATTTTCACTCAAAATACTTGCATGGTACAATTTAAGATTCAGACAAAAAAATAATGTCACTCCAATTCCTAAAGTAATATATGGCGTACTTGATATTGACTTCATTATTTATTCTACACCAACGGATTACAACTGAGGCTGTGAGATGAAGAATTATTTTTATATTAGTTTCTAAACCGGGATCCTCACCTTTTTGTTAAGTGTTAATCAAACATTGTTCGGAAATTTTGTGTTAAATAGAAATGAAAATACAAAATAGCTAAGAATTAAAGTAACGTTACTTTTAATTATTCCGTGTTTACACTTTGCGTTTAACACAAACTTACTTTAACGAATTCGTATTTGTTATATAATTTATAATTTATTGATTTGATGTTGAGGTATTCAGACGAAAGCATGACAAAAAGTTTTCGTTGATTTAAGTTTACTTTAAAGCCAAGCGGCGTTTGTTACACTGTTAAAATTAATTAAATTTTTGTTGGGATTAGACTTAATAACGTACATTTTTATACCACTTCTCCGCTTGTTTTACATACAAAGAAACTCTCGTATATTAGAGACTTTTAGGACACAGGGTATCATTCAGTTAGAATTTTTTTTAGAAAAGTCAATATTGGTATCTAGGCTAGAGAAGTGTTTTATAACAAAAGTTAACTTTTCACATTTCTGAATCTGATTCCATTTTTCAGGATTTGATATATTTTAGCTAGTGAAGCTAAACTCAACATATAAATCCATAATTCACTACCTTAAATAAAATAAAATTAAAAATCCAAATGTTGGTTAAAATTCCAGGTGTATGGTATTCATATATATGTTTTATGATGTAAATTAATGATATAATTTTCATCTTTTTTACAATTGTATTATCAATTATTCGGAGTGCTGAAATGAAGTTATTAATCTTTTGATAAAATTCATGATGTGGTGTGTCGTTCTTTTGTTATTCCTTGACTTATAAGCTTCAAAAAGTTTGAAATATTCTACCTTTTAGTAACGTAGGGAATCATCTTTTGAGAAAATTGCTAGGAATTGACTTCTAGAATTTTGTAACATGAAATTTCTTAATTCTTTAGGCATTATAATTTCGTTGCTTATTTTACATTCAGGTATAACCATACCTAATTGTTAATCTAGATATTTGAGAAATGTATAATATTTTTCTGAATTCTTATCCAGGCTCACTGCATTCCTCACCAGCCATCTTGAATCAATCGTCTGAATATGTAGGATTAGTAAATGGGATTATTGACGAAGCAATTCATTGGGCGAAGGAAGAATATATTTACAAATACGACCCATTGACAGTCCCTCCTGTGAATCAAGATGACCTAAATATGGATATGGCTATAGCTATTTCTGAAATTCAAGCTTCCGGGTTATCTAATATATTCCGCCTTGCTGATGTCCAAGTTCATGTACTCAAAATAGATAAAAAAAAATTTATTTTGCAACTTTAAGAATTTATTTTTTAGGGTATTGAAATTTCTAAGCCGGGAATGCCTAATTCTACAGAATGGACATATTTAGTAACAGCAAAGTTTGGAGTCCGAAACATTGGGCTTCATTTTCGTATTGAAGTGTTGAAGCTTCTTAGCCTGAACTTTGTTGACTTCGTTGCTGATGGATCACTCCCAGGAGGGATTGATATTCCCATAGAAATTCTTGTAACTCCATCTACTAGAGCTTTGGCTTTGAGCAAAATAGCAATCGAAAATATTGAGAATATGGAAGTCAATGTGAAATATCAAAGCGTAATCGGTGGCTGGATCCCTTTTCTGGACAGTTACGTAAAAAATAAAATTAAAAGTTCCATCAAAGAGGCTATAGATTCTAAACTGGGCGAAGGCAAAGAAAAGTTAAATGCTTTGCTCAATGCTTATGCAACCCGTGGTAACAAAACTCAACAGTCAACACCGCCAGCAGCTGCAATAACTACAATCAAAAACGTAACTCAAATTACACCATTTTCTATAACCCTTAACGACCTGCAAAAATCAAACAATGGAAACTTGCCTTTGGTTGTAAAATATAAGTCATCAGCTGAAATAGGGAAGATTCTAATACAAGATCCTAAGAAAACACCCGCGGAACAGCTAAATGGATATTACGATGCTACTAAAAAGAATTTTGTACTTAATTATTTCGGAAAACAGTATAAACATTTCAACGCTTCAGTGTCACCGATTTGGCCGTTGAACGGGGTACGTGAGGGAAGTATACTTTCTCTCTATGCTGTTAATGATGAAGATGGAATAATTGTCAAAATTAACCCATTTATTTCAAATTCTTCTTAAGAAAATAAAGTTTTGAAAAGTGAATGAAAATAAAAAAAAATATAAATTTGACCAATTTTAGAGAAACTTTCTTTAAGGTATAGCTCGTCAAAAATATAAAACAATATTCAGTAAGGAAAAGGACAGTTTATTTAAAACTGAAAATGCTGTAGGTAGATTGAAAGTTTAAAATAAACGAGCAAAGAATAAGGAATTAAACCCCTAAACGTGAATATTAAATCAGTCATGACTTCATTGTTCTCGAAGACAAACGAAAAAAGTTATTGTTTATTTAAATATTAGAGAAGTATTATTCATATCTGTAAGTCGTGTTTTATCAATTCTTTAAGCAAAAACATCATGGATTAGAAATAAAATGGAATATTAAAACCAGTATGGCAATTCTAAAACTAATTGAGAAATTATTCGCTGAACATGTTGAAAAACAACTTTTGCTTCGAAACTAAATTGCAAATGCAATACAACAACTGGTTTTAAAATAAAAAATTACTGATGATGCCTAATGTTAATGTGATTGATAATACATTAAGAAAATATTTTGAAATTCAAGAGATAAAAGGCTAGGATTATTATTGGAAGGAAGCTTAGTTCAGAACAGTTTGATTATTGTGAAGATGACGAGACCAATACAGGCAGATGCAGGCATCGATGAACCGGAATTACGTCTTTGCACCGAAGAGCTGAAAAATAATGCATAACATGTTAAGAAAAGAGGTTTAAATCCTAAATGTGTTTGTGTTTGTTTACCTAATTGCAATGTATTTTCCCTTACATTGACAGGTATTACGACTCCGGCGGGTCAGAGATATAGAGCAAGCGTGTGATATTACATTAACTGCTCATGCTAACATTTCTCATAATAATTTGCTCATACAAATTGGTAAAAACGTAAAAACTAACTCAATCACAACTATAAGCAACACAAATAAATACACTTGGGTTATATGCATTGAAATTGCAAATGATATTACAAACAGTTAAAAATATATTGAGAAAAAGTAGAGCATATCGAATTGAAGTTTTTTGTGGCTAACTTTTGTAATGTTTAATTCTGACCAGCCGTATGCTTGAGCGCTATTAGTGAAAAATTTATAAATAATTTAGTCTCGAAATAATTTAATCTCGAAAAGTAAAAACTATCAGCAATAATTTTATTTCTTCCTCAATAAAAAAATTACTTCAATTTTGCTATGATACATTATAAGTATCATTTCAAATTAGAATTCATCAACTGTAGGACACGGTAGGAAATTACTTTCGAAAAATATGAGAGTACTCCTTTAACAACATCACAAAAAATATGGGTGAATTCGAATTGCTTGGATTTGAAAAAATTATATTTATTTACCAAAGAATAAGGAAATATAAAACCCGAAATTGTTGTGGTTACTTAATTTTAAATACTCTCCGATTAAAATTAAAGTCAAATTATCTATTGATCTTAAATGGTGCAGTTTCATTATTCAGATCCATCGCCTAGGTATAAAGAACAGCACGTCGTTATTGTCGTCGCAAGACGATGCACAAATATTGATGAATGACACTGATTATGTTTCACTGGAAATTCCTGAGATTGACTTTGCTATAAATTAATCAAAACTTAACCTCGAATTTTCTGAGCGAGGATCATACTAAGAGTTTTTATTTTCGGATTTCATGTACCACAACACAAAGAGTGTTTAATTTGTCTTAACAAAAGGAACTCATTCATAATTTCAACGAATTTTTCACTGGTCTTGTTCAAGTAAAAAATTGCTTTTTAATTTTAAACATGTTTTAACAATAATTATAAGTCGAATGTTACAAGAAGAAAAGAAAAAAGGTCAAAAGGATCCAATGGGTATATTAAATATTACCCTTTGAAATTCAGTTCAAAAAGTAATATTTAAGGGTAAAGTTTATTCGTAAGAAAACATTACCCTTTTACTCATTGTATACTTTAAACCTTCAGTTTCGGCCTTCCATGAAGCCTTTTTAACCGACGAAGGAGGTATATGTGATCTAAAAGTCTGTCCGTCCGTCTGTCTGTCCGTCCGTCCGTTACCACGATA
>JAQGCN010001300.1:0-10459 GCA_034699725.1 Friesea truncata | reverse complement strand
GCATCGTCATTATGAAACTCGTCGTTCTGATGAACTTTATTTAGAAAAAAAGAAGAATATTTCGTAATTATTTTTTTACTTTTATTTAAAAAGTAACACAATTAAATATATAAAATGTCAACTTTTCATTTCAAAAAATGTTAAGTAAATTACTCTTAACTCAACAACATCTTCTTATACAATTTTATGGCAATTTATAATTACTTCATTCATTGTTAATTAAATGTTAAATTTCTTTCAGTCCAATATTCCAAAGTTGTATATTATATTTAGGATTAATTTAGTGTAATTGACTTATACACAAAAAAATTAACACGTATTGCATTAAATATACACGACATACACATAAGCAGAGAGAATGACTGAAGTTAGGAATGGGTAAAGAACGTTAAGGAATAAGTTGCGATGTTGATAATTTTGTCACAACCGACAATAGTAACATATAGTGATTGGAACAATATTTTGAAGACTTGAAATCTGATACATGCAAGGGATAATTTACAAGGTAGATTTTATCTACACAGTTGAAAGTTTTGGTGAAACCATATGAAACCAAACGGAACTAATTTACAAACATTGTTTTGTGCCTGGAGGGTGTTCATTTAGAATCTGTTTGTGAGAAGATGAAAGTTTGACATGGACATTTAGAAGTAGGAAGTGAAATTTGTATGTTGGTGGAACTCCGAGGAGGAGTCATCTACTCCTTGACTACGGAGAAGGTGGACATAGGAAATTGTGGGCGTAGTAACAGTGTTGTTGACCGAAGGATTTGGAGTGGATGGCTCTTCCTGTTGTTCTGAATGTCAAACTCGAGTAGGAAAAATCACAGAGTTGTTATTAATACGCTGAGTAGCAGGTGTATTGTTAGAATTTTCATCTGGTCCAACCATGTCTCTTCCTTGAACATCGAAAACTGGATTGAAAATAATATTTGGAATAAGTTCAATATCTTCTCCATCCTCCGTATTGTCAAGGCCTCCTTGGGATTGACGTCTGCGGGAAGAATCCAATGATCTGGACAATGTATTTATAGAATAGTATTCCTTGTACAAAAGACAGCAAGTTGCTGTTCCCAAGAGAAAAAGTGTTCCAAGTACCACTCCTACAGCTACTAACCAGACTCTCGTGTCAAAAGTATCCACTCCTTCCAGCAAGTACTTTCCAACTTCTGAAACAAATAAAAAACTCTCTTCAGTCAATTCAGCTCAAAAGGAAGTTAAGAGGGCTATGCCTGAATTAATTATTTACACTTCTTACGTCTAAGATTAAAAATTGAAATCCACTAATCAAGTAGTGAAAGCAAAGGAAAGAGAAAGTTTTGAGTGTTGGTGGAGAAATACGGCTTACATTAATTATCATCTTAGTCTATTCTTTACTCTATTTTGAAGGCATTCAATTTAAGAAAAGGGGACATAAAATCGATTTCTTGAATTCTAATAGTTGTTAAAATTGGATAGTAATAGAGTCTTTCCTATTAAATAAACTTCACATCGCATGTCAGTCAAGAAATCCAATTCAATCAGAATCATTTCAAAAATCATCACATAATGTAAAGAGGAGTGGTTGCTTTATGTCATAATAATAAAAAAGAAAACTAAAATATAGTAAGTATATTAGAAATATAAACAGTGTAAAATTATTGCTTGAATTAAATAAGAAAACTTACGAATTTCTTCCATGTCGTTGTGTGTTGAAGCTTCTACGAGAGTACTGATGCCTTTACCCAATTGATTATTGGCCCAGATCTCAAAAACATAATCTGATTTAGGACAGAGATGAAAGACATCCCAATGTCTCTAGAAAATGAAATACATCAAATTAGATTCTGAGAAAGGAAAATATTACTTTGAAGCCTCCTACCTGCGACGGTTTAATGAGATCCGGTTGAGAATTAATCCAGTCTTCGTTGGATGAATTTTTGAGCCTATAGCGGATGTGGAAGCTGGATATTGGGTATCCACCTGATTTAATTAAGATGTTAAATTAAACAGGGCGGATATTGTAAATTATGGTTGGTAAAAATAACTTGAAGGTAAAACACAAAGTTAAGAAAGTCTATATAGTCTGTTCTAGTGATCAGAATACTTAATCATATTGATTTCAAGATGGAGGAAGACTTGTAGAAAAATCCTTATCTTCTCTAAAGAAAGACTACTATTTTCCTAGACAAGAAAGCTAATAAAATCTTGTTCGTACATGGCATGGGTACACTTTGGGAATGCTTTTTAAATAGTAATACCCATGCCAAATAATATGGTTGAGTGAGCTTGGAAATGAAAAATTATTGAGATCGTTCTGGAACTATTTTCCAGTTCAGAGGATTTCAACTATCATTAATCATTCTTACCATCGCCTCCAGTTTCCCACATTATTGATGCTAGTATGGTTGAAGCTGAAACCGTGACATTCTTAAGTTCACAAGGTGGAGCTGAAAATTAATGAATGATAAAGAATTAAAAATCAATATTTATGAAAATATAAGGTCAAACTCTTACTTCGGACTTTTAGTTGAAACCATATTTTTGTATTATGATATCCTGAACTTCCTTTTTTATTTCGAGCAATCGTACTATCGTATTTCTTTCCATCGTCATTATCATAAGACTCCGGTTGACAAGAATAAAGACCAGAATTAGATTCTTGAAGAGTATTAAAAAACAAACTCCCATCAGATTGTACAAAAGTATTTCGAGCAAATCCATAACCCTGTTATAAAAACCGCATAGAGATTATCTAACCAAAAAATCCAAGCTTGTATTAGGAGTTTTTATCGTACCTGTCTTCCCCACATGACAGGTCGATTTGACAGACCTTCTCCACATGGTAAGGAATGATTCGTACCAATATCTACGAGTACTAGAACACTTTCTTCCCTACCTCCATTTCCTTCGTCCAAATATAAATTTTCATTTCTTGCAAATGTAACACCTGGTATTAAAGAAACTTTCATCAATTTTCTGCTTCAGTCCATTCATGCAGTGGAGTGGAAAGAAAGTTTTTTCGGAAAAAAGTTACTACAAGCAAACTAACTCATGTTACTTGGAAATTATTGGTAGTGAAAGTTTGATGGTAATAAATAATATGATTGGCCCAGTTACTTATGAACTTGCTATATTTCCATTTCACTGTGAATGGTAATGTTGCACGCTATGGTTTATTATTAATATTGACAAGTAAGAAAAATTGATTTCTATTCTTTAAAATTATTCCAGTCTTTTTTAGAGTGTTGTATATTCAGTTCTACACATTGAAGGAGGGTGGAGGGAAGTGACATGAAGTGATTAAAAATATAGAAAAGAACCCATAAAAGTCCTAGAAGTGACGGCTATATTTTCTGTCTAAGAGTTTGAAAGTTTGTATGAAACTGCTTAAGAATATTGCTGTCAGGAAGTTATATAGGAAGTTTCTAGCTTCAAAAGCAACGCCACTGAAGCAGAATCCAAAGCTAAAGTCAACAACTAAAAGATGTGAAAGATCTCTGCTCTGTTTTATATTTTTAGAGTTTAAGTGGATGATATGAAGATGAGAAGTTCCATAACAAAAGACAGGAAGTACTTTGAAAGCTAAGTATTTATCAAAAATAAACTTTGCCTACGAAATTAGCAATATAAGGAAAATGACGTCGTTGTCCAGTTTTAAGTTCTTACAGTCCCTTTATTAGTTTGCTTAAGGCACAATAAAGGAAAAGGCTTAATACACACAAAAGGCTTTCTTATAAGGCTTCTTTCGAATAAACAAAGGTTAAACCATAAGTTAAGCCTTATATATATGATTCCTTTCTTACCTTCAGTTACAAAGAGGTAGATGATACTTGTCAAAAATATTGGCACCTGCATTTTGTCACTCAACACTGCTATAATACTATTTCCTCCTCGCTTATTTTTCTTCCATTATGCTTCCGGTAGGTTGTTGTAACCTTCTTGAAAAATATTATTACTTTTCCGGCTGACGGCGATGGATATGGTATGGTAAAATAAGTTTGACTATAGTTCAAGACCTTTTTCTTCCTTTAGGAAATGAACCTTAGAGACCTTTTTGAAGTTTACATGGACGAGGACAACGACGAGATGAGACACCCACACATCATCACAAAATAAATCTATCAATTTTGCCTACTACAAGTAGTGTATGGTTGTTGTATTCTTCGTAATGTAGTTTGTATATTTGAGAAAGATTAAAAAATACATCCTCATCATCTCTGATTTGATCTTGTAGAGAGCAAATGAGTCAATTGTGACATATTATTTTAGGTTCGTCGTCATTTTTTCTTGATAGAATAAGAAGTAAGGAGAGTCCATCTGAAGCAAAAGTGTGGTGACTTGACTAGGGTGGGTGGTAGGCTGAATGGATCTTTAAATTCTGGATTCTCTCTTCCCTGGGAATATTTATTTGATTGAAAACACTTTGAAATCCTCTTATATTTTCATCATGCCTGACACCAGCTTCAAGATGTAAATTCTGCAGTACACAAAAGAAATCTATACGAAATGAAGAGAAAGTGTTTGAGTAAAGTTTTAATGAGAGTTATAAGTGCTTTTACCTTGTCACCACGGATGAATGAACTTGAGTTACTCCAACCTACGACCACACTATCACAACTCATCTACACGACTGAAATCTGCTCAAAAGAACCCTACTTTATTGGAAAAGAAGGGTAGAATCCGAATGATACGGGAGGCAGTCAGTATTGAGTTGAAGCGAAAAACTGAATGAGGAAGTAGAAAATCCTCGTTAAAGGAGAAAGTATAGTAATAGCGAAAGGGAATTTTCTTTATCTCCCTTCTCCCACTTTCTTCTTTACTTCCACCATTATTATTATATTCCCTTTCCCTTTTATAATAATCGAGCGTAAGGCCCATGAACGGGGAGAATAGAAAACATGTATAGCAAAACTTTATACAATGAAAAAAGAAGAAGGGATTCTGTTGTTATTATTCTTATTCAAATTCTAATCTTTCCTTCGAAAACTGTGTGTTTTACAAAACTTAAAACTAAACACATACGAAGTCTTATTATTATGGCTAAATTAGTATTACTGGGTCAGTCCCCAATAATAATAATCCCGAGAGTTTTTTTTAGATTATACAAAAAAAAATTAACTTTCACTTAAAAATTCAGTCATTGCTTCACTTGAACGAATGCAATTTTAGATTTGAATATTGCTAATCTGTATCAATGCCAATTTCTCCAAACAATGCATTACGGTCCAAGAGTTCGCAGTTCTCCAAAATATTATTAATCACATCCATACATGTTTTCTTTCGAAGTTGATGCTCCTTGACACAACGGGCGAGATATTCCTTAGAAGTTTTACGATCGACAATATCTGAAGTTTTCGTTGCAGGCAAACTGTTCAATTTTGCTTTCATTGCATCTACTTCTGGTCGGAGCTGGAATGAATAAAAATTAGGCTAAAATAAGATAAGAGATACACAATTTTTCAGATGGATACAATTACAGTATGAAAATCGAGTGCGAGTGCTTTTAACCTCTTTTTTAAATAAAGGTCACAAGATCAATTACACTGGTTTTTAATTACATGCTTATTGATTGTTGATTCTGAAAAACCTTGACCTCTTAAAGTAAAATCCCTTACTTTGTTAAGAATTCCTTTGATTTCATCTGTCGTTTGGTATTCGCCGAGATTCTTGAATTCTGTCAGAATTTCCTTCAAAACACGTTCATTTTCTTTGACAATTCGTTCTTCAGCCTCTAGTTGGGTGTCCAATTCCTTTACTTTATCCGGTGTGGCATCTACTTCAGTAAGTGAGCTTTGGTTGAGGAAATATATTTTTTGTTTTCCATAAGACTTCTCAATAACAATACCATCCTGATAATAGATGAGTACAAAATAATTAATTGCTCAAAAGTTAAAAATGATGTTTAATTTTTTCATTCAAAATTCAAATACCTGTACTAAATTTTCTAGAATTTTTTGGATGGATGATTTCCCAAGGTCTTTGTGCAAATTCTGAGCAATATCGTTAAAGCTGTAAGGACGATTTTGCTTGACGAAATAACTTATCAAGAAGTCTTCATCTGCTTTTGACTCTTTCTTACTCATCTTTTAAAAATCAAAAATTAATTATTCAAAAAATTAAAAAGAACCAAAAGACAAATTTTTTAACTTTTTTTGAAAACATTTAATATTGGCGGTCAACAAAGTTAAGTTAGCGGTCGTAAACGGAGTAAAAGGTAAGGCTAGCAGTAAAAGAAAGTCAATGTAACAATAAGCAGTTATTAATCGATTAATGATAAAATTATGAAATTCTTCATCTCTAAATAAATTTTCTTCTAAAAAGTACTTTAAAAGAAATTCGTATATTTTCGGTATGTACTTTTGTGAATCTCCTCCGAAACCGAATAGGGGAAAGAATAAGCGTTTTTTATTCTGCGCAAGAAGATAAAGACTACTTTCTCTTACTTTCTCCAAAAATAATGTTACCTCTTTTATAAAACAACTTTTATCAATTCAGGTAAGAAGACATTGTTAGGATAAAATTTTATTATCAGGATACGGCCTACTTAAGGGCTTGGATTGGAGTTTTCCCTTTCTTTATTCTTAGAACCTTTTTTCAATTAGGTTATATCTAAAAATACTTCAAAGGGTTTGAATTGAATGTTTTGTAATCTTAAAATTGGAGAAGAATAAATCAGTCGGTCTTTACACTTTAAAGAAATTAGACTCACAACATAAAACAGCAAATGACATAAAATACTTTCTACTCATTTATAAATTTTAATAAATTAATTATGTAAAATATGATCTAATAAATTAAAATAATAATAATAAAGTTTCATTTCATTGGATCATCATCTTACAATTTGAACATGCCGTTGTAAGCAGTTATGCGATTTTCATTCCATCATCATCATGAACTCATCAATTTCCATATTTTATAGAATTTTCACATAATTCAGACTGGAATTTTCTAACTGAAAAAATTTTCCAAATGGAAAAGATGAAAATTAAAATTAAGTAAAATACACAAAGCTGCATATCTGAATGATAAATATTATTTTCTGAAAAAAGAAGATGTAATTTGAAATTGTTTTTATTTTAATAAAGAAAAATTATTTGTCAAATACAAAAAACGTCTGCGAGTTCTTATCATTACTTCAATTAAATAAATTCATATTTTTGCATATTAGCCACTTTTAGTCGTGCAACTTCTTATGTAATCAAATCCAGCATCAATTTAACATAAAATTACAAGATAGACAAAATTTCATTCATAACTCTACTAACATTTGAAAGCGAAAGCATTTTCTGATATTTTTGCTAATGATCTTAATAATGAAAATTGAAAAGTTCATTAACCAGATTGGATTCTTATTTCTGAAGATAAGCTCTGTATCTGTCACTGTCCTAAATACCGAGTCTGCATTCGTTCATGAGCTTTGATAGAGTTCTGACAGACTAAACCCCAAAAGGAAAGATGGCAAAAACTAACAGCATTTTCCCTCAAATACTTGTTACAATCTCAGGTAAATAAACAAATATTGCAATATCTTACATTTATTATTTAATTTTAATTATTATTTAGCATCTATTGGATCTTTTGCATATGGCACAACAATAGGATGGGCAAGTCCAGCACTTCCATCTTTGGAGTCATTGGAACCATTTCCTATAACACAAGCGACAATAGCATGGATCGGCTCAGTCATAGTTGTAAGTAACTTCTGATTTTTTTACGCTTTTATCAA
Organism: Friesea truncata; assembly: GCA_034699725.1. Classification (NCBI taxonomy): domain Eukaryota; kingdom Metazoa; phylum Arthropoda; class Collembola; order Poduromorpha; family Neanuridae; genus Friesea; species Friesea truncata. Next base: position 2,749 of record JAQGCN010001300.1, on the reverse strand, counting down.
GACTAAGACTAGATTTTGAAGTTAAAAATACTAATTAGTAATTACTTTCATTTTTTAATCCTTGTGTAATTTAAGCTTGGGGGTGCATTTGCATGTCCTGTTGCCGGTATATTGACTGAAAAACTTGGAAGAAAACGGACAATACTTTTTATGACAATCCCATTTTTCATTGGATGGTTACTCATAATTCTAGCTGACAGTGCTTTGATATTTCAAATAGGACGCTTCATTACAGGTAATGCAATTTTATCATAGCACACTGGATTCATAGTAAGTGTATTAATTACACCTTGTTCCAGGTTTTGCTGGTGGGACCTACACTGTCACTGTTCCAATGTATATTTCCGAAATTGCTGAAAGCCGTCTCCGAGGGCGATTGGTAGGATGCTACCAGTTGATGATGGTGTTGGGTATTCTTTTTGCGTAAGTTTTCATTTCTTAACATATTCTTTTATAATGAATAGAATTGGGTGTGCACCATTTTGTTATAATTATTACGATTTTTATTAACTCTTCAGATATGTCGTTGGGAGCTTCACAAATTGGTATCAACTCTCCATCATCTGCAGCATTATTCCGTTCATACTCGCATTTTCTATGATTTTGATGCCTGAATCTCCGCATTTTTTAATTGCTCATGGAAAGATGGATGAGGCAAGACGAAGATTACGCTGGCTACGAACGACAACGCAATCTGTCGATGTGGAACAGGAACTTCAAGAAGTAAACTACGTTTAAGAGCATTATAATTTGTTAATATTTTATTATTATATTTTTTAGATTCAAGCTGGAATTAAGAGACACGCTAAAAGTTCCCATTATCTTTCTGGTGAATTCTTAACAGCGCATACCATGAAACCAACAGGGATATGTTTGTCACTTATATTTTTCCAGCAGTTAAGTGGTGTCAATGGAGTTGTTTTTTATGCCCAGAGTATTTTCGCTGGTGCTGGTACTGATATCAGTGCAAGTGCTGGAGCAATCGTACTGGGTGTAGTCATGGTTGTCGCAAATGTAGTCTCAGCAGGATTAGTCGATCGAGCTGGTCGTAGAATTCTTTTGTTGATTTCTCAAGTAATGGCTACGATATCCTTATTCGTTACTGGAGTTTACTTCTATGTCAAAAGCTTTGGTGATGAATACACCTTGGAAATTACTTGGCTGCCATTAGCTGGTTTGATCGTTTTCATATTTGCAGTATCATTTGGGCTGTGCCCAGTATCGTATGAGAAATAATTTTTAATCTTAACGTTATATGTTACCTTCTAAGTGTTTTTAATATTTATTTAGGTGGATCTATATGAGTGAAATCTTGCCTCAGAACGTAAAAGGTGAACTATTTAAAATCATAATTGTTAGTACATATGCTCAAAATTTTTTAAATTTTTATTAGGTTTAACAACAGCTCTGACTGTTTTACTGAGCAACGGTTTAGGATTTATCGTGGCACAGTTTTTCGTCCAATACCAAAACGTAGTTGGTGATGCATGGTGCTGGTGGACATTTTCAATTATTTCAGGATTCGGAATAGTATTCACATATTTCCTTGTTCCTGAAACTCGTGGAAAGACTTTAGAAGAAATTCAAACAAAATTTCACCATAATCATCCCAGTGGTTAAGTATAAAATTAATTACAAATCTTATACTTTTATCATTTACTTTTTTAAATTTAAGTTAGCATAATTAATCTTAAAACTTGTGATTTCGAAACCTAACGCAAAATAAAAATTCAAGGCTTATCTTTGACAAAAATTAAATGACGACAATTAATTGAGTTTGTGATGATGATGAAAAACTGTGGATTTCCCATTTTGGACATATTTTCAAAATGCATTTTAGTAATGAACTCAGCATTCTTCATTGGGTTGATAAAAATGTTCTAATTTTGTTTTGTGTTATCGTAGCATTTTGTTGTAACTAGTAAATCAGAAGATAACTAAGCTTCTAAATATTTAAATTCACCACAGACTAATTATAACACAACATCTAATAACCTTTGTACACACGTGTGTTGTCTTATCGTAACCAAAAATTTTCGATAAAGTTAAACATTGGTTGTTTTGAAAAATATATTAGAAATACAAAATAAAAACGCAATTGAGACATTAAGCTAAATCTAATTTAGTAAAAGGATAACAGTTATACATCATTCATTGCATACCAAATGACATCCAATTCTTGCTTTATCCTTATTTTTAGTAACTTTGAACCAGAACATGCTAACAAGTAGGAATACTAATTACGAACATTGCGATATAATTGTTGTGATGTCTAAAATATATGTGATGAGATGAGCCTCTATTAAATAAAATTAAAACATTTTTCAACTTTGAATTCATGCAAAAATGCAAATATTTAACACTCAAACTTCAAAGTTCGCTTGATACTAATAATATTATCCCTTTTACTATAAAAATGAACACAAGGTCTTAATACAAGTATTTAATACATAACATAAAACCAGCAACAAATAGAAAGCTCGTTTGTTAAGTTTCATTCCATAAAATCAACAGAATCTTTCTCAAAATATTCCTATTTTTATTACAGCTTTGTTTCAAGAAAAGTTGAATTTGTTGCAGGATTGGAATTTGATGTAAAAGAAGAGTTTTTCCGTCTTTGCAAAATTCTAAAATATTTCATCCAAGTTTTTTTGAATTCTCTCCTGAATTTAGTGCCCATAAGATAATACAATATGAAGTTAACAGAAGAATTAATTATGATTGGAAGCATAGAAAATATTTCCGCTAC
>JAQGCN010001299.1:0-10465 GCA_034699725.1 Friesea truncata | reverse complement strand
CAAGTTTGAATTGAAGCTTCAGAATTTGTGATCTTTGTGCTTGAATTGTCGATGAATCAGTACATTGGGAAGGTTCATTGGTCTGCGTGGATTCGTCTAAAAAAATAAGATAATTTTTTTATTTTTTTATGTATCTTTCTATATTTAGATTTAATTATCATTAAAATTTCAATAATAACCTTTAATCGTTGACTGTTCTGGTAGCAAAGGAACGTCAACATGAGCTTCGATTTCCTGGACCAAATTACCTAAAAAATAAGTAATTTCAATTATGAATACTAATTTTATAGAATGAACTTTAAAAAAAACTTAAAATTTCGCATTCTTACGTCTTTCGCTCCATTTTTCATATCGGTCCGAACGACGTTGATTATTTAATTCAGTAACAATCTTAGGTAGATGTAGAGTTGGAATGGAACCTGGAACAAGATGATTCTTAACAGGAAGTTGAAGCATCATGTTTACTTTGTCTAAGGTTATGTCTTCCTTCGTAAAATGTCGCGAGCACACTACAGAATCCTTGGTGACGATGAATTTGTCTTTTCGCTTGCACAGTTTTTTCCATGTTTCTTGCAACTTTTTGTCTTTCGGAAACTTATGAAAGCTTGCTCCATGGGCTGACTTGTTTCTGCTGTTAATTTTACAGTCAGCGATAGCACAACTTGGCATTTTAATTGGCTGAGTTTAAGTTAATTTAAAGGAAGATAGAATATTAATGACAAAAGTATTAAAGTAACAATGTAAACAAACTTCGAGTGTCGTTGTTACGTCATTCCCGCGCAAAAATTGGTTTAAATTCGTGTAATGTATTTAAGAACACCCCCTGGGTGGGACGGGTAACCGATTTTTAAAATCCACCCTGTCCTAATCCAATTAAAATCAAAATTTGGAAATCCTAACCCACCCACCCGTTAAATATTTTCGATCCACCCTGTCCGAATCCAATCAATTAATGTTTTTCAAAAATCCAATCCGTTACCCTGTAAACAGGATTTACCCGACATACCCTGTTCTATTTTTTTATTTCTAATAACGTATAATACAATAACATTTAATATTTTAATACTAAAAGGAAAATTACATTAAACTAAGTATTATTTTTCTTAACAAATGTCAAAGCTTCAACAGTGGATCCACTAAGTTGTGAACGTCTGTCAGAAATAGTCTGACCTGTGATGGAAAACGTTCTCTCATCTGATGTCTGGCTCGCTGGAATTGACAAAATTTGAAGAGCAACAATGCGAAAAATTGGTAGATTAAGAACATTTTTCCAGAACTCCAAGATATCGAACTTTTCATCTAAAATAAATCATAAATAGATTTTGCGGATCCGCAAATTATATTTTTTTAACTTTTACTTTGTGGGACTTTCAACTTCATGTAATGTTCAAATTCATCTAAGAAACGATCATTTGGTCCTACATTATGCTCGCAATCATCCATAAAATCCGAAAATTTCGACTTCTTGGTAGGGATTTCAGTGTTTTCTGTCTGTCTTTCTCCCACTGGTGTAGTAGATTGCTGGTCAACAAGAACGGAGTCAAATCTTCTTTTTACGTATATACGTGCGAGTTCCTTTTGCTCAGCATTCAGAAACTTTAAACTCTTGAATCTACAAAACATGTATTTAATTTAGAGGATCCGCTATTAAGATAAATTAAGGTTACATTCTACCTTGGATCAAGCAGACAAGCAGCAAAATGTATATCCTGCATTTCCAAGTAAATAGTCATGCAAAGATGCAGCTGTTTTTTAAGAGCAAGAAGTTCTGGTGAGTCATCGAGTTGAGGCTTGACTTTAGAATAAAGGTGGTTTGTGTAAACTGCGACCCTATGAACAGTTGGTTTCTTTTCTATGCTCCAAGCCTCTGTACAATCTTTGAACTCTTGGAGCAATTCCACAAGAACATCGACGGATCCGTCGCTAATATCAACAAGTTTCCCTAGTTCGTCTTTTTCAAGAAGTATTTGTTTAACTTCAGCTCTAACTTTTTGGTAAGATTCCAGAACGGTATGATGACTGTTCCACCGAGTAGGGACATCTTGTTTTAAAGTATGTGTTAAGCGACTATTGAGCTGTGATTTTTTGAAATATCTAACCAGCGTTTTAACACCTGCAAGGGATCCCTTGAATGATGGGCATTTTTCTGATAAGAAGAATTTCTTTTTGTTGCAGTTAAGAATTTTTTTCTGTATCTCAAGCTTCTTTATTTTCTGGATCCAGAACAAAAAGTTTAGCTTGCAAGTTGCTCATTTTTTCTTCTAATTTGCTGGCAGCCTTGGTTTTTTCATCTTCTTTACCAAATGTCCACTCCAACACAATGTTCAGGCGGTGACACAAACAAGGATAATTGTTACCAAATACTTTGGTGACATTTGAACCGCCATCACTAACAGATATGAATCTTGATCATATTTCATTGAGGTGTGATTCTAGAAAGTAATGTAGCAATTGTTCTCTGATGAATCTCAAAAGGTTTTGCTGCAATCAAAATTGTACGCATGTTAAAGTTGTTGTCGATCAAATGTATGGAAAAAGAAACAAATGAGCGTTGCTTGTATTTGTCCGTCCATAAGTCAAATGTAACTGGAAAATTAAACTGCATCAATGTGGCTTCAGAAATTATTGTTGCTACTGCAGCTTTTGTTTCATTGTAAACCTCTTGAAGGTACTTATTTTTGTAATTTTTGCGGCTCCGGAACAAATCCTTCACATTCTGCTACCCATACTTTGCACCAAAACTTAAAAATGACTGACAGATTTGATGAAATCCCTTTCCTTCAATTGAAGAAATTGGTCTAATATCTTTGGCCAATCCCAGAAGAACTTGTTTGTTCAGTTGATCAACTGCATGTAAAGAGACTTTTTTTGAAAAAATCTACTCGAGTTTTTTTGGCGGATCCGTCACAAGTTTTTACGTGCTTAAGAAGAGTTGATGATCCAAGAGCGGGATTGTAGCTGAACACAGTTTTACATTTTGAGCAGGCAACATATGGGATACTGGTTTCGTTGATATTTATATGCTTAAAATGTTTCCATACTTCCGAACAGTCTTTTCTTTTTGAAGTATGGTCAACCAATTTCACAGATGCTGAGTTATTGGATACCAGCTTTTCGACTTGCGTTTTAGTTAGCTTCATTGGATCCAATGACGAACTTTGCGGTTGCGATAATGTAGTCGACGATGACTGAGATGAAATGTCGTCATCTGTTACACTAATCTCCTCAATTGAGTCCGGTTGCGACAAATCAGATTCTTCCTGTAAAAAAAATTAGTGGATTCACTAAGAATTGGGATGTTAACAGTCACACTTCTTACCTTGTTGACTGTTTGTCATAAATTGCAAAATAAAGGATGAGGAAAAGAAAAAAATCGATTGTTTTTAAATATTCCAAATGAATGAAAATTGATATTGTGATGACTAAAATCTTGTAAAATTATTTTTACAAAAAGTTTAAATTCAGTTTGAATTTGATGAGTGTCAGTGTGGCACAATTCATTTGTAAAAGATAATATTTAAAAACAACAGATGGCAGATCTGCCAACAGGGTTAATGGATTTTTCAAAAAAATCCGTTACCCGCAGGAAGAAAATCCACCCTGTCCTAATCCAATTAAAATCAAAATTTGGTAATCCTAACCCACCCACTCGTTAAATATTTTCGATCCACCCTGTCCGAATCCAGTCGGACAGGATTGGATTGGATTTATCCTGTTATTTTTGGGTACCCGTCCCACCTCTACTTGCAACTTAAAAAGCATCACCTCGGCCTCACTCCAACATAAAAGAGGCCCAACACACGGGGTTCCCCCGCGGCAGAATTCAAACTGAGCGAGGATCCGTTCATTCCGGAAGGAAATTTCAAAATTCGATATGAGGCGTGTTGCTTGAAATGATTACTAAAACATTCAAATAAAAATTCATGATCAATCGAAAACATTTTTGCTCTTTGAAATTATTGGTGGCCCTTAAAAGGGCCGTTGGTTTAATGAATCATAATCAATCATTATGAACCGGTAGATTACAATCTCTTCTTAAAGCATTGTGTCCTGCAGATGTAGCATATTTAGCAAGTTCAGGAGGAAAGAGTAGACGAACAGCAGCTTTGATTTCTCGGCAGTGTATCGTAAGGTTGGCACGTGTCAAGTGTATAGAAGAAGCTGCAAGTCTGTCCAAAATATCATTCACAATTGAATTCATGATTGACATTCCATTTTTGGTGATTTTGGTCCCTGGATGGACTCGTTTCAATACTTTGTAAATACTTATTTCGTAGGACACTTCCGGTTTCGGCTTGCGCTGCTTCGGTTTCTTCTTTTGTTCTTTGACAGTATTCTTTCCAGCCGTTTTTGCTCCTTTTTCACTTAATTTTCTTGGCATCTTGATTTTTTAACAGAAAAGAGTAGTTGACACTTTGACAGCAGATAAGTGACTGACTGAAATTTCTCTCTTTTTCGTATTTATATGGAATCAGGAGAGTAAAATTTTACTCTGATGAGAGTAGGAGGAGGGATTGAATGACAGGTGGTTATGAGAAAATTACACAAAGGGGTTTGGATTACTCTCCATGAACTTACATAAACAAGTTTCGACGCTGTGGATAACGTAAATGTACAAATTTTACTCCCTCTTCATTCGATTCTACGCATGAATCATCCCAATCCCTAAATTATACCCAACCGCCAAAATTCGATTTAAAACAACAACATTTTTAATGAGAGAGAATGAACGAATGAATTGAGCTCCTTGATGAGATTAGGTGACTGGTGACTATATTTTAATATCGTTTAATTACTTTACATGCACTTTCTTGTTTTGTGCTCAGATTTTAATAATTATGAATTAAGATTCCTTATTTTTCAAAGTTAACTTAACAGATTTATCAATCTTAATTTTAAAATAAATGAAAATGACTTTCGATAATCATCATTTTGAATAAATTAAACAAATTAGTAGTAATTAATTTCTGTAGATTCTAAAAATTAAAAAAAAATTCGAAGTTTATTATCATAAAATTGTAAAAACTGACATACCTTTACCATAACTAACTATAGGAAAACGTATATCACTACTACAAAACTGCTTTACAGCTCTGCAAATTATTAATCCTTTTGTATCTTGTACTGGAATATCAATATATTTTATATTTTGCATATCTAAGGAACATTCATACATTTTACATCCCGAAACAAAATAAATATTTTCTTCACAATATCGGCTAAAAACGTGTAATCCCAAAATTCCATCATTTGCCAAAGTGATTGGAGAGAAATCTATATCACTAGATTCAGAAGAAAGCTCAGTCAAACAAATTCTTCGTATTGATCCATCATCCCCACCAATAAAAAGGATTCCGTCGTCTTCACGTCTTACATAAATATGTAAGGAAGTAATTGAGATAACCTCCATTGAAAATATTCGGTAAGGTATTATATCTACGTTGACATCATACAAAGATGGTGGAGTTAATTTCCACATCACAAGTTCTCCAGCGGAAGTTCCACATACGACATTGATATCCGAAGGAGACGAATACCAAAACTGGACAGAAGTAAGGCAATGTTGGGTTCCGGATAGTCTTCGATAAAGTCCTTGGAATTTGTGTTGCCGTAATTGTTTATTCGGTTGTACGACTCGCAAGATACCGTCAGAGCAAGCGGCGAAGACGATAGGTATAACAAATTCTGACTTCAGGTTAGTTTGATCAACTGGTGACAACACAGTGGCTATATCCATTATGCGGAAGTCAATCTCTTTCTCAAAAGTACATTTGCTTATATTCTCGTATTTTCTTAGGCCTTCACCTATTTTCAAACGATAGAACAACTTATATAATACATGTAAGGAAGGATGTTCGTGTCTCCACTTACCATGAAAATAGAGTTTTGTAAATATTAATTCCGATTTTCCACCACCACTAATAAGATATCCTTCTGAGTTCTTCTTTGTAGACTGATATTTGAGGCATCTTACGGCTGAAGTGTGGTTAAAAATAGTTTGGGTTAATTTTTTAACAAAACTTGTACTTTTAGCTGCACTATTATCGGATTCAATGTTAAATGAGCTGAATTTCACCGAGCAGTCTTCTCCAGCTGTAGCAAGGAATACTGTTGTGTCGGATTGTAATGGAATCTGAATAACACTGTTTATATCATCCAAATGAAATCCCTCCTGTATAGAATAAAGCAAATGTTTCTATGTCAATGAAATTAATCTATCAACACACCTTTATACAGCCTGTAGCATCCAGTTCAAAAACATATTTGTAAACCTTACGACTTCGCACATGGGTAAAAATTGCTTCACTTCCATTAACAACTGAGAAATCCCAAGAACGATGGGCCCCACCGCAGTTTACTCTACCTATTATTTGCTCACGTTTTAGTGAGAAAACTACAAAGTCTCTCTGTAAAATATAAACAGTATGATAAAAAAAATCCTTAATTAATTGATAACAGGAAATCTTACAGATTCAAATCCACAAACTAACAAATCATCCTTGTATTTGGTAAAACAGCCAACCCAGAGAAATGGCAAAGGGTATGTTTTTAAATGCATCACGTCAAGTCCTGTCCTTTTGGTGAGATCCACATCAACACAGAAGAATTTAAGCGTCGAATCTCTTCCACCCGTAACAATTTGACCCCGATATTCAGCTATTCCTCCGACACCAAACTTATCATGACGAATTTTAAAGTCATGCAGTTTTGTTCCATCATGTATGTTGTAAACTTCAATCTTTCCGTCGTGCAGGCCTGCATAGATTAGATCCCCCACCTTCTCTACACAGTTGACACTTGATTTCAGCTTGACTGTCCACTTTAACACAACTTCAGGCAATGGTTTTATGTTCTTGTCTTCTTCCCAAATTAGTTGAAATAACAACAGCGACATAATTGTAGAAACCAAAAGTTGAGAATCATCCAAAAAATGAATGGACATCACTTTTTCTAGGTTGGGACCTAGACAAGTTTTTACATCAAGTTTTTGTTCAACATCTGCGTCAAATAAAGTAAGCAACATTAATAATTTATTAAAAACATTTAAAAAAAAAACTTACAATCATCAGAAGTTAGAGCAGTATAATATTTGTACTTTGGAAACAAATAGAAGAAAAGAGAACCTTCAAATGTTCCAATGACATACATGGATTTGTCTGGAGATATAGTTATTGTCAAATACTTTGACCCTATTAAATCTTCATTCTTGTGTATAACTTTTTCATCTGATGTGAGTGATAATATTCCAGAGTTTGTGCTAACCAATACAGACGACCCGTCGTAACATTTAACAAGTCTTGGAAAATCTATAACAAATATACAATGTTAATCCCAAAATAAAATTTTTAGCTGCTTTACCTTCTTTTGTATACTGCAAAAATGGATACAATTCGCACTCATTCATTTTATTGTCCCCATAAAGATGTGATAAGTTCCAATTTAGGATGGATCCATCGTCAGCACCTGTAAACTATATAACAAAAATTAGTAGACGAAGCAATAAATTAAAAATTACCAAACAACTTACCAAAACGTTAGATTTTTTATGATAAGCACATGACCATATGGTGGATCCTTTGTGATTACCAATTACTCGATAACGGTTGGGATCTTCTAACGGCCAAACAACAATATTGGAGTCCTTAAGAAAAAATATCCTTGTTTTGTGGTGTAGGTGTCAACATAGCATATACGATAACTGATTATAAGAAATGTTTTACCTCTCCAACACTAACAATGTCTCCATTCCCAATTTGCAAACAATTGAATACTCGAGCTGTGTGCCCTTCTAATAAACACTGTAACTCAACTTTTACAGTTTTTGGGGAACTGATGAAAGGAAAATTCGAGGATTTGTCAGCGTCATCTTTGTAATTGCATTTCCATAATGCAACACAGCGTTCGTCGGACGTTGAAATAATAAGCTTTGATTCTGGATAAAATTGCAACGAGAAAATGACACCCTAGAAAATCACAATATTTAAATAAATACATTATGGTCATGGTCGTAAATTATTATTTTACCTTTTCTTGATTGAGAGTAAGCAAAACTTCAACAATTCTGTTTGAAGTTTTAAGTGTACAAATATTGATTGTTGCAGAAGAAGATACAAAAATCAAAACATCATTAATTGATCCGCCTGTTATTTTAACAGCGTCTGGTGCTCCAAAATTTCCTCTGAATGTACTAATGACTTCTGATTCGTCTTCAAATTCATGTACGATTACTTGATTGTTAGTATCATAGACAAGGTATCCCCAACTTATATTGAAGCAATGGGCGACTAGAATTTCTGCATATTTAGCATCAAGTTCCGCACCATGGAAAGTTACCGATTTAGAAACGGTGTTAAAGGTAAACTTCCTGTAGGAATAAAGAGTTGTTACGACTACTTCGATAATATCATCAGTTGGAATCACATTATGATGAGATTGAAGACGAAATTCATAATCAACACAACTTAAGGATGTTATGGAACATCGTTCTGAAAATGCTTGAATAAGCTGTGGTCGATTGCTAAAATTAGACACTTGATCACTTAATAGATGTTTAAGAGACCAAATCAATATATTACTTCCAGTACCAGCGAGTAATGTATCCTTAAAAACTTCGAGTACTTTGATAGGCTCCGATGTCCATTCCTCAGGAATCAAGAATTGACTATCTTCTTTTTGCTTGAAGGATGACATTATTTCCTCTTCGTAAATATTTCTTTCATTAATATGGAATAACAGATTTTTCTAAAAAAAACAAAACAATAACACACGTGTTTAACAAAATTAATGACTAAATAGCTTGCCTCAAAAAATTACAAAAAAAAACGCTTTTGTTGGTATACTGCCGCATCAAAAGTCAAAGCTTCTTAAAAATCCTATGCATTTCTGTGTTTCTAGTTTAGAGTGCTCTCATGAAATTCCAGTGTTTTTTCCATTTAAATTAAAAATATTTACAAACTATAATTGGAATTTCACTCGTTGCTTCCATTCACCACTAAATTCGTATTAACGATAACGGAATGTGTAGATACTGGAAAAACTTACGAAGTCATGCGAGATGCGAGTTGTTGAGTAACATTTGAAGGAAAAGAAAAATCTTGAAGAAATTGCAGGGAAATCTAAGCTGTTACTGTGATAATTTCAGTTATGAGGACCCTGTAGATGGAAGTTTATCACCTAACGAAGAATTACGTATATTTCAATAATGACAGCCAGTCAACTCTTATGGGGTTTGTGTGGAACTAGAAGTCGTGAGGGACATTTTGACTCCATTTGGACACATTTCATAAAACTTGGAGTCTTAATTAGATATAAATTAATCATCACAGAAAGTCATATTTTGATAATAAATCGATTTCTATCATTTATGATTTTTAACTCTAATTTCTTTTCTACTGAAGGAGTTGAAAGCATGGGATGTTCTTACTCAGCGTGGATTGGCTATATTCTTAAATGAATAAGTAAGAAAATAACATAGTAACATTATAGACAATTTAAATTAATACGTGTTGTGAATTAGTTTTAATTGACTCCTTTTCGAATATTTATTTGAATAATTTGATTAACTCTAGAAACATTTCGGCTTATTCAATTGTTGTAGGCGTCGTCGATAACTTGAGAAAGAGAAAGCACAAAAAGAACTGCACTTTCTCCATTGTTACTTCAATTTCACTTCCATCACTGTTTGAATTCAAAAGTTTAGTCTTAGCTGGAAGAACAATTGGATGTCTTCAACAAATCTAATTTTATCTTCTTATCCTGTCAAAGATTTAATTTTAAGGTCAAATTAATTAAAATGGAAGAAATAAAACAAAATATTTTAACTAATATGTTAAGTCAACCAACATTTGTTTGTGCTATCAAAGGGGCTGGTTGGGGGAATTATTTTGAAGGTACCTAAAAAGTTTCCACCAATCCAAAATGGTTCCACGACGTGGAATTACTGGATTGGTCAAAAAACTTAAGAACTTTATTCTTATTGGTTCGAAGCTGAAAAAACGAGTTGCGCAATGTATTTCCAGCTTCCTGATTGGCTCTCATATTTTCTGAATAAAAACAATGAGTCCACTTCCTTTGTTTTTTATTAAAAAATGAAAAATGAAGCCTTAGTTCAATCGTTGAATTCTCAAGTAAAGGATCTAAATTTAATTTTTCCCAATTGTTGTTTTAATTGTTTTCTACTTTTTCTAATTTTGAATTTCTACTTTTGAAATATTTTCAACATGGATACAGGAGAAAAACATGTTCCAAACAGTCAAATGAAGGGAAATGAAGTACAAGTGACAAGCGTTCCTTCCAATCATAAATCCAAGGATACAAATCATAATCCAAAAGTCGAAGATGACCAAAGAATGCAATCTCTACTAAGTTGGTATCGCTTCTACGGTTTGGACCACTCTTGGCTGAAAATTGCTCCAACACCAATCCCAAGCAAGCTAAATCAAAGGATGGAAGGACCCCTCTCTCC
>JAQGCN010001298.1:0-10472 GCA_034699725.1 Friesea truncata | reverse complement strand
TTCCTAGCTGAAATTCTTCCCAAGTAACTCCTTTCACTTTACACGGGATCTTATATTCATGTAAATCTTCCAATAATATGAAATCTGTGCTGTCATTGTTTAATCCATACACGTATTGGGGTAGAAGTTGTTTAAAACCTTTTGCGACTTCGGTATCTTTTGAATTCAAATATGAGCTAATCCTTGGTACGATTAAGCTATAACACAAGTTTTCTCTCCAAAATATCCCTGAAGACACTGCCCAGTCATACGATTTTGAATCCATATCTGGGAGACATTTGTAAATTAATTTGTTTTACTAGCTGTATTCACTTGCAAACGATAAACACTTGCAGGAGATAAATTTTCTCCCGGATTTAATTTTGACACTTCAAAAGTAAGAACTTGTTCATTTATTTATTTTACTTAAATATTCATTCGAAAATCCAGGTGATGTTCGCAATGCTGCCAATCCCAAATCCATTGTAAGAGAATTACTTTTGGGTATGATAAATGTTAACAGAACAAAATACTAACTTTGTGCCCGATTTTTAATTTCAACATTTGTAAGATTATATAAAACCTTTTTTTAACTTAAGATTTTCCCACATGCTTGCAGTTCGTCATGCACGAATGGATAAATATTAACTACTTACTTATCATATCATTCTGCTAAATCAGATTCACTGAATTTAATAATGATACAATACAACAGATACCCGTTTTTAAAGTAGGAGGGAGGGGAACAGCGTACTAGACGGATCTTACTCATAAAATTATCATATGTTTGTTAGTTTAGCTGTAATATAATTTGTTAATAATGAAAATTAAATTATAAACTGATAAATGCTTCAAGTTTTAATAAAACTTTTAAATGAATCAGCGATGCTTCTATGCATAATCCATATAGCAAGTGGTTGTTATTTGTTAATTGTTAACTGTTGATTTTTTTTATAAATAAAGAATAATTTTAAACATAATTTTGCCAAATTTTGTACATGTATTTTTAAAAACTAAAAGGAGTTTACTAGAACTAGACAAGTTATTTAGTAGTAGAATTAACATATTTTAGTAATATTTTTTAAACTCATAGATTTTGAATAGCAATAATTTGTTTAAGTCATATAAGACCTGATTCTACTATTTCCAAAATTAGCTCTTTCAATTTCTGGATTGCGACTGGACTGGCTTCTGCATTACACTTCAGTTTATCAACGTATTCAAGTTCAGAGTTTTCAACCCCATTCGACTCGCCGTAAACGATTGGTATGGAAAGAGTACAGAATAAAAATGTTGGAAGTATATTCTTTCTATAATTTGCTTCCAGGTTCTCAATATCGAATTCTGTTGGGATTTTAGTTTGTAAACATGATAGTATTGTAGTGAATTTTTTGTAGTAAATTTTAAGAATATTAGAGACTGGATGAATATTTCTAAATTCCGACGTGGTACTACTATAAACAAATGACAGGATATCTTCATATATATTTCCACGTCTTACATCTTGGAAGTCGATTAATTTGACGTCAATTGGAGTACCTTCTCCGTTATATTTGTAAAGAAGATTGTTACACCAAAAGTCTCCATGTATTAATACTGGAAAATATCCTGGTTCACCTGTTGCATTTGTCGTTTGCGTAGCAATTCTGTATGTCTGATTGGATAGATCGTCCCTTTTCAACTTTTTCAAGTATTCTCGCGTAAAGTTGCTTTGTTTTTGAAGAATTTGGATCATGTTTTGGTAGTTGGTTTTAATGAGTTCAATATTACTTTTAATTTCATCATCACTTCCGTTACAAATCCAAGATTTAATAAGAAATCTTCCCATTTCTGGACTTGAGGAACTCCATATTGATTCTGTTTCGTGATTTAGCCATGCGTAAGTGCAAGAATGAAATATAGCCATAGCTTCAATTCCTAATTGAAATTCTTTCCAAGTTACTCCTAGTATTTTACAAGGAGTCTTATATTTCTGCAAATCTTCCATTAATATAAAATCTGTACTGTCGTTGTTCAACCCATGCACGTATTGGGGTATAAGTTGTTTAAAACTTTTTGAAACTTCGATATAACCGTCATTTGAATCCAAATATGAGCTAATCATTGGTACAATGTAGCTATAAAATAAGTTTTCTCTCCAAAATATACCAGAAGACACCGCCCAGTGACACTCTTCCAAATCAGTCGGAAGACATTTGTAAATTAATTTTTTTGTTTCACTACTTGCAGTATTCACTTGCAAGCGATAAACATTTGCAGGAGATAAATTTTCTCCCAGATTCAATTTTGACACTTTAAAAGTAAGAACTTGTTCATCTAATATTTTGCTTAAATATTCAATTGAAATTCCAGTTAATAATGGTATTGAATTCATCTTAAAAATTGTGGTAACAATAACAAATCGACTATTTTGACCAGAGTTTCCAATTTCAAAAAAAATTAAACTTTAGATTTACCGCATGTTTGCAGGAATGAGATTATGGATTTTTTATTCATTTACAGGAGATTACGTACATTCATTGAATATTATAACAGATCTCGTAACGTCCTAACAGAATCCATCTATACTCAATATGCAAGATATGCAAGATTAACTATTATTTTTACAACAAGCGTTAATAATGAAATTGCTTAACTTGACACATTTGTTCCATTTTATGCTGACTCGAAGTAATAATTTTGTTTTTAGTAATTGGTCATCCTATTTTCCTATAACATTTTTTAATTAGTTTATATAGTTTAAATAGTTTAATTCTGTAGTTGAAATTGAAGTAGTTGAAATAGTTGATAAATTTTTAATCTAAAATTTTATCTGTTTTAAGGATCGTGGGAGAATAGGGGTTTTGGTATTTTATATACGAAGTTTGTTGCATTGGTTAAAAGAAATAATTATAGTCAATCTTCGTTCAATGGGTTACTCATCTATCAGAATTACGCATTCCCAATTCAAGTTTATCTCGAATAGTTGTAAATTAGCAGAGGTGTTATCTATCAGTAAAATTGACAGCATTCCGTATCATATCATTCACTTTAAAACTCATTAAATAATCGATTCAAAGCTGTGATAAAATAGAACCCCATTTCTTTTTTACTATTATTAAAAAACACGAAGCTATAACAATGGATAAACAACTTGGAATTCAAGCGGTTGCTGTTTTCGTCGGCCTATCGCTTTCTCTTGTCGCTGCAGGTCCTCCCGTGCCAGGACCTGGTGATGTTTTGTTTGACACTCGTTCAGACATCAAAAATGGCTGGGAGGTTTCTGGCGGCTGTCAATATGCTGTAGATGAAGCTGAATATGCTGATTTTTGCAGCGTATCTTCAGATCCAGATAATGGAACAGGATACTGGTCACCTTGTCAAAAACCAGAAAAACTTTGCAGATTCAATTACACAATTCCTAATGGAGAAAATGGTGCACCTTTGGAAAGAGTTTCGTCAATTGAGATTCGTGCTCGTTATGAAGAAGAGTGCTGTACAAGATATGGTCTACTGAAGTTAGATTATAAAAATGCACAAGACTCCACGTATACAACAATGGATTTTTATGGTGGAAATAGCTGGCGTATAATCAAATCACCAAATTTTCTTGACCTTCGTGCTGGAGGGGTAAGAATCCATTTATGTCTTTCTTGACAAGAAATTGCCCTAAGAAATTGATTTAAAATAATAAAATTCTCTTAGGAAATCGTAGTAACACTTCTAAATATTAGTCCTGCAACAAACATCTACTTGGATTACATTTTCTTTCGAGAAGGAGAAGCTTGAAGAGATGGTATTGGTATTAAATAACATATACAAGTTATCAATTTGTTTCCTTAATAACTTCAAAATGAAATCATAAAATCGGTTAGAAGTGAAGGCAATAAAGCCAAAAAAATATAATTCACAAATAAGGGGTTATTTGAATTAATTAATCTTTATCATTTATTTTACACTATAATCTTAAAGTATAAGTCAACATTTAGCTGATTTAATAAATAGTCGAGGACTGTGTTTATAGTTTAGAGCAGAGAATACAAATGAATATAGACCAAAAATTCTACACATGAAAATACAAGCAATCATGCCAATGTATTGTATGGCAATGGCAACTTTATTTTTCCTCGAGCGTAAAACAAAATTAGCTATTATTAATGTTCTTTTAAATATGGTAATGTATGCTTTAGTTACGTTTAAAATTTAATCTAGTTTTAAGCCTGTTAATTTTTAATGTGTATTTTTTTGCAAAATATTTTTTTGTTGATTTAAAACAATAGATTAAAAAATTGAGTAAATTGTCCGCTATTTCAAATATGAACGAAAACAGTGATACAACAATGGAAAAAGAATAGATAAGAAAACAAGTACCAACATTTGAAGACATTGCAAGTTTGGTTGGGTATTTGAAATTGGAACTCATTTTAGTATAATTTGCAATTACAGTGAAGTTCGCTTAAATGTCGTTCGCTTAAGTGTCAATTTCGCTTAACTGTCACCTCACAGCGCTGCCCCCAAACTAGGTATTTACGTGTATTTCAGTTCGCTTAAGTGTCAATGTCGCTTAATTGTCATCCATTTTGTCTTGCCCTTTGGGTGACATTTAAGCGAACTTCACATTTTGTCTTCATTTTCAGGGGAGTATATTTTAAGACCTTTTGTCCATATATTATAAAAACCAAATTCCATCAGTTGTTTATATTCGAAATGCAATAAATCCATAAATCTATAATTATTATCAAATAAATCTGGCCTAAACAGATATCCTATTTGTTCAAACAGTAATTTATCATCACCTTTTTTAAACAATTGATGCTTACCTACTAACTCAGAATATGCTAAAAAAGAATCTAAACGAATTTCTGTGTCAATATGTGCCTTGTTATAGCAAGTTGAAAAATCATTGAAAATACGTTGAAATCTTGTTTCTAACGACTCATGAGGAAATTCTACTATAAGCAAAAGTATTGCGTTATCAACATCAAAGACTGGTTTGAAATTGTCATATCTCTCTGTATTACGCGCAAATAAAAACGGTGTACAGAAGTAATCGTTGGGGAATTGATATGTCCCATCTGTTTCAACCATTTTAACAAATTTTGTTACATTTTCTTTATAAATTTTGTATTCTGTTCCTAATGTTGTTTTCACATCACAAAGTTTTTTAGCTTCATTAGATATTGTTGAATTAATTAATTTCATCATTTTTGAAATAGACTCAAACGATGGCAATGTTATACCTTTAGCCTCACAGAAAGTATGAATAAAATTCTCATCGTCTTGATAACACAAATATGCTGTTATACCATGCAAAGTTTCATACTCTACTATTTTTGTTACATGGTATCTCGCGTGAAAAGCACCGTAAAATTTATAATTTAATGTAAATAGAAACCAAGTTGTTTCCGACACGCTTTTCCAAGTTCTGGTTGCATTTCTTTTTGCTGTTAATTCAGATACAACTATCCCTTTGTATGCGTTTACAAGAACAACGGTAAACACCAGCCAAAGTAAAAGAATAAAATTAATTTGTTGTTTTCGAGTTTTCATTGTTTCGATGAACGGAGTTGCTTCACAAAGAGAAAATACAGTGAAAAATAGCGACTGTGTAAGTAACTTAAGTCTTGAGGTCAATTCTATCTTGGTTTCTATTAGAAATAATATTATGGGAATTAAAAGTGTAAATGAAATTGTAGTAATCCAACTCCACTTATCATATGGCTGAATGTAAAAAGAAAAGCTAACAATTTTATGTACACCATCACAAGTAACGAAGTTAAGGTATGTACTTCCTATTGGCAAGAAATATATATTTTTTCTAGCAAAAGCCAAAATATGTTTATTATACATAGGTGACTTATGGTAATATTTGCCAAATAAATTAGTTGTATATGTTTCATAAGCGTGTTTACTGAAAAGGATTTTGAATCTATCGAGAGCTAAAACTTGCATTATTGCTTTAACTTTAAATACAAGAACGTCATCCAATATAGTATGTTGAAATTTACTGAATACAATGTTGTAGTTTTCTCGCAAGAATGGTACACCTGGACTATTAAGTGAATGTCTTTTATACATAATATCAGACATGTTTGTGTCATTCTTACCAAACACGTAAACATAGCCCCTTTTAAACAAAAATAGTTTGCTCTTATCGATAATATTAATCAGATTCTCATTCTTGAGTACATTCTGCTTAAAATATTTAGGCTTAAAACCATAAGTTGCATATTGAATTTCACTGTAAAGAATATTAGCATTCACACCTTGTGCATCATTTAATAAATGCATAATTATTAATGAATTTACTTTCGGACTCTTTAAATAATTCTCATCAAGAATTTTTTTCGTATGTTCCAAATTTATACCAAATAAATGTGAAGTTGTCTGAGAAGGCTTGATGTATGCCTCATTCCCTCTTGAGAATATACCCAAAATGTCAATAGTTGGATTGTCGGGTAATAATAAAAAGTTAAGATAACACAACTTTGGATGTCTCGTATTCAGCCACAATTTCATAAAATCCTTTACATCGTTTTTAATAATCACAGGTACTTTTATCACAATATTTTGTAATAACTTTGTATTTTTGTTATAAATTATACTAAAGCAGTTTTCATACTCGTTGAGTACGTTGCCAACAGTTAACCCTACACTGATATATATATTATTCACCATTATAAGCAAACAACATATGCTGTTTGCCTGAAAACTACCAAGTTCTTTCATTATTTGCAATTTTTCTATCTTTTTCGCTGTTCCAAGATTTATAAGAATTCAAATTTAAAACCGTGCTGAAGAAACGGAGTAAGATATTTAAACACGTAAAAAAATCTACATCATACAGGTTAAGTTACGAAGTTTTTTTTATTGCTCCACCAGCATTATCAAATAAAATTTATGTTTCTAAGCGATAATTAAATTTTGGAATTTTACTGCTGATAGTCTTCGATGCGAAAAACACTCCAATTAAAACCATGATATCTTAAATATTTTATTAGCTTATGAGGAACTTAACGAACAATTGTATAAAGCAAGCTAGCTAATGTTTAATAATCATAATCCGTAATGCTTGGTTTTTTGGAAGACTAACAAAACCTGTGAGAGAATAAACACTTGGACTAGTATAATATAGCTTCCTGGAAGGAATTACATGTAGCTGAGAATCGATAAAATGAAATTATTAGTCTTTTAAATCGTCACGAGTCAGATTACTGTAGCGTATATTATCTCTCTGTTGTGCAATTTGTTATATTATCGAAACGAGTGTTAAGAAAATGTTTTGTCTCAAAACTCAACCAGAATTTTGGTTAAAATTAATATATATTGACTAGCTAATACAAGCACGAGCTAGCTCGAGCTTTGCCCTTAACCTCTAGATTATAATAGGATATGATGAGTCTTGATTTGAAATATATGCTAACCTTACCTAAATTTTGATTTATGTACAGATACAGATAAAGATCCTCATCACCATATTAATAAATGACAAATGATAATGAAGATTGTTCTTCGAAAAAAGTTTCTATTCTACTCTGTAAGAAATTATATCTGTCGGGTAAATTCTCCATAACTGGCCAAGTATTTACTTGCACTGCACCATGGTAAATATTTTTATACTTGTCCCCAGTAACTAGTAGCTTGCTTTTGAGGTTATCTTCCATGCGTCTCAACTAGTGTAAACAAAGTGTCAAAGTGTAAATAATTTTAAGTGATTTATAAGTATAACCAGGTTAATGGAACGCATAAGAACAGCTTACAATTTCCTGAAGTCTACCCTTTTCATCATAATTCTTGCATTGGTTTGCTCGAACCACGTCCAGAAATTGACAAATGAATGCCTGTTTTCATTTATAAATAAATATATTTCTAGCATCCTCAAATCCAGCAGCGTTGGTGGTGGTTCTTCAACTCCGTAAATAAAATTTCTATATGTTGCATTTAAACTATTAATTAAACTAAAATACATGGTTTCATTCTCATCTTCACGAGTCTCCTCTTCATAGAGTTCTCTAAATAATTTCTGCAATTCAAACAGAACAGTAGAATTAAAATCTGTCTCTTTATCAGCATTCAATGAATCCATTTTTATTCCAGCACGATTAAGAAAAATAAGAGATTCCAACCATTCTACATCTCCGGTAACGTTCAAATCGTTTACAATCCACGTAGTCTTCTCCCAAAGTATGCTTTTCTATCAATATATTCTTAATTTATAATTCATGTTTATGTTTAAACTAAAGGCATTAGTACCTTATTTTGTATGGAGGTCATTTTTTCTCCTATTTTTACCATGGGATTTATAATTTCTTCCTGAAATAAGTTTTTCTCCTCAGGCGTGTAATACCCTTTATCTAAATACAAATTGAAATATTTATTCAAAGTCAATTCAACATTATCGATGTCTTTCTCCAATTCATCTAAATCGTTTTCCAATCCAAGTCCATAGAAAGTGGATTCCCCTTCCAAAAATTTTATATGACCATCCACCTTGAAATTTTGAAACAAAAATTAGAATTCTAATTTGATTTTAGAAATCTTTACCTTTTTCTCTAATTCAAGGGATAGATTGTGTATTTTGATGCAATTATCCAAGTGTGACAATATTGTTGAATCCAAAAATGATACTCCGATATATTTAGAAGATAAGAAAATAACAACTTGTTGGTAATCTCTTTTCAAATTTAATTTGTGAATAAATAGCGAGTAATATCCCCAACAATGCAGAAAAACTTTAAATAATAATTTTGGTGAATAAACATTGTATTGTAATTCCATATTCTAAATTAAATTTAATAAACCTATTTCCACTTTAATATGAACGTAGTAGTGAAAGAAAGTAATAAATTACTTCTGGTGAATGTACTTTTGCAGAAATAAAAAGAGCTAAGCATTTAATTTTATGACTTAATAACGCTTTGTCAGCTTCTTTTAAAATCAATAAATTACAAACAAAACAAATACGTAAGGATAGATTTGATTCTTTGCAAGCATCTTGAAAATGATCAGTTTTATCTCATCAGGGCAAAGAAGAGACAAACACTGCGACAAGAAAAATCTTATGCTGAAACTTTTTGGAGCTTTACATATAAAAAAAATTTAAGTGTTCAAAATATGCTTCGCCTTTCGTAAGGCTGCTTCCCTTAAATTCAAGGCTCCTTTCTTTGACAATGAAAAAGTAACTCGCTTGTATTGATTAATTTGTAATCAGCTTTTACGTTCAAGACAAATGCACAATTAAATACATTACAACAAATCCCACTGCAAAAACCTAAAATAATTTATTCCAGGTAAACTTCCTACATGACCTGTTTAAGACAAGAAATACAAATGCTTGTAAGATTAGGTTCAGCTATTAAGATGAACATTGACTTATGTTTTAGGCTCATGGATTTTGAAAAGCATATTTGTTTATTTATATTCGACTATAATATTTCCAAGAACTGCTCCTTCAATTTGAAACTTTAATACGAATTTGTTATTGTATGTAAAAATCAATCATACAACAAGTGCCATTAAATTTTTTAACTTTGACACAAAATATTCAAATTAATCCACAATTGACTCTGGTTTAGACAATTAAGTTTTGTTTTTCAATTTGAGAAATAGGTTTTACTGTAATTTATGAATGCTATAATGCGTTATGGCCACTCATTTTGTCTACTAAAATATTGCTTACACAGAATTTTTTGCTTATCAACCAAGCTTATGCTAAACTCATTTTGCGTGACGATTATTTCAGTCTTTGTTTAATGTTTGTTACTTTACTACACCACTTCACTTTATCGTATAAGCTATTTATAGTTTGGAGGAAGCTCAAATAATTCCTATTTTATACTTGAGTTAAATCAGTTTTGTATGACAACAATGAATTTTGCTTCGTATTAAAATAAAAAATATCAGAGATCTCACGTTTTTTTTACGCTAACCGTTTTAGTCATCCATCATTCACACCTATTAACATCATGATATTATTAAATAGATTAACATGAATTGACGCATGCATTTATTTCATCTTCTATTACTGACGCCAAATTTTGACCCTCTTGATCTTGTTTTTAAGTTGTTATTGTAAATTTTACTTTATTAAAACATATGTGCAAAATTGTCTTAAATAGACACTTAATCCTTATATCTTTCTAACAGTTAAGCTGTCTAGTTCTTTCGTGTTACTACTCCAAACTCGTTAATGACTATAGCCAGCCGTAAACTTAGCTTTTCAAAAGATATTTTGAACGAATAATAATTAAATTTACAGAATTTTAATCAAGGACTGTGGATATAAAATCTATTATGTCCGAGTCAGACGACATAAATTTTGAATTGCTACAATCAGACAATGGGGCAAGTGATGTTGAAATACAGCTTCAGAACGAAAACATAACGGAACAACAGGAAAGAAATAGTCCGAAGTATTTTAATGGCTATGGCCTTCCTTCTGCATTACGTGCAAAAATAAAAACAAAATTTACAGGTGTTCCACTTAAAGAATTTGACCCATATTACCAAAATAG
>JAQGCN010001297.1:0-10473 GCA_034699725.1 Friesea truncata | reverse complement strand
AACAGATCTCGTATATACGGTTCCGCCACCGGGCTACCGTTTGACGTAAATACGAAACAAAGCGCAAGTCAGCTAATGTCAACAATAAGATGTGAGAAACAAACAATTAATAGCCAGGCTATATGCCAAAGGAATTTGTTATGCCAGGCAGCCAGATTGAACGAAGAGCGCAACAAGTGTCGCTCACTTTCGCATCATGAATGATTTGTAATCTTGGAAGCTTGTAACCAGATGTTGCAAACTCTTTAAAAATATAAAATGAACTTAACGAAATGTAATATATTTTTATAATAATATTAAAGAAATATTCAGTATAGTAAAAATAAGTTTAGAAAACTAAAAGATGTATTGATTAGATTATTATTTTTATAAAAATAATAAAAAAAGAAGCTTATTTGTGAACTTACGTTCAGAACAGGTAAAGCATAAATCTGGTAGAAAAAACAAGCACACTCATGGCCTCAAGTCTCTGCTTTTTTCTAAGATATAACAAATATTATTTAAAAAACCAAACTTTGAGGCACGGATTGGTTATTTAATTAATTCATCGATGTAACCATTTTTGCTGAAAAAGAGGCGCAGGTTTCAAGTTAATGGACGGACTGATTTGCAGTATAAAAAACCTCTTGGCCATCATAACATGACATCTAATCTGAAAGAATAATGACTTGAATTTAAAATGTCACCTAATTTTAATTATTAAGGTAGTAAGACGGACGAACTGACGGACTTTAGAATTTTAGAATTTGACACCTTACACGAAGAATTACCAAAAAAAGGGATGGATGGGAAAGGGGAGGGGGAATAGAATGGTTTAGATTTGAAGAAGAGTGGAGTGTTTATTTACTTGATGTGAGGCATGTGGAAGTTAGCATACCAGCATACTAGCGCGTCGTGTTTGACTAACTCTGGAGGTCACACCCGTTGACCTTAAAAATTTTATGCATATACAAATGAAATGACTAAGCACAGGGTCTGTAGGTGTACAGTTTTCCAAAATTCTTTTAAACAAATTTCCAGCACACCAACTCATGTTGACTTTGACGACCTCTGGAGGTCACACCTCTCAACCAATTGACCTGAAATTTTTCATACGTATACTAGGGCATAAGCACAGGGTAGGTGTACAGTTTTTTAAATTTCAAAAAAAAAATTCCAGCACACCAAGCCATGTTGACTTTGTCGATCTCTGGAGATCATACCTCTCAACCGATTGACCTGAAATTTTTCATGCTTATACAAGAGTATAAGCACAGGGTCTGTAGGTGTCTGGATTTGTCAAGATCAAAAGGCATTCGAAAATACTAGCGAAAAAATATTTTAGTATGCTAAGTTCCACATGCCTTGATGTGATGTGATTAGGATCGGAAATTCGAACAATCAAAAAACGGTGCGGTTTTTCGTTAGTTAGTCACTTTTCTTTTTGTTTTTAATTATTATTTAGTTAAGTTTATTAGTTTGATTTATCGGTTGGATTTAGTTCTTCTTCAAGTTATCGAATCAACATGCTTCCAGTAAGTTAATAAGTTTCTAATTTATATAATACAAGGTAGAAGGTCATTATAAAATCATATTTCTCCTGTAGGACCTTAATTATGAGCCATTTAAGGAGCCACGCGGTTTCCTAAAAATTCTTCAATGGGTAAAGTTGATCATCATCCTGAACCTTATTTCTTGGAATTAATCATGCTTATGTTTTTAGGTGTTCTGCATCTGTGCTTTTGCAACTACAACAAGTATGTATAATTGATAATTCTCATTTATTTTTTAATTTGGATTTTCTACTGACAAAAGACATGGTATTATTCGAATAGATTTCAGTGCTCTACCTTCGGTTCACATAACATGTACTGTAAATAACAATATAACAGGTCATCTCGAACACGCAATTCAGTACCCCTTTGCGTAAGTTTGTAAACTTTTAGGTCATAGTTTTTTTTAAATAAAGCACTTTTTTTTTAATTATTAGGTTGGATCACGAACAAATGACAACGAATGTCCTTCCATGTAAGAACGGAACTGCTATCCCAAATCACGAATTTTTGGATTGTGGTCCTATTGGAAATGCAAAGGCCGACTCTGAATTTTTTGTTACCACTGGCGTTCTTACTTTCTTGTATACTACTGGTATGATCGGGTTTTATCTACTTGCTGACCGATCTTTCAGCGAAAATTATGCGAGAATCGACTTTTGTGTGACTATACTTTTCGCTATTTTCTGGTTCTCTTCAAGTTCTGCCTGGGCAAACGGACTACCTACAGTAAAATCTGGATCAGATCCAAATAATTGGCAACTCGCAATAAACCTCGAAGCTAAACCAACAGATGTTTCCTACGTTAAGCTTTGCGATGAAGCGCACACTGGATATAAATGCGATCAATTTGTATATGGATCATTTGGAGGCCTTGTTATCAGTATTGTGAGTCAAAATTAATTTAAACTAAAAAACTAAATTCTAATATTTTAATTTAAATATTCAGCTTTTTGGATTTATTAATTTCATTCTCTGGGCTGGAAATCTCTGGTTTTTATACAAGGAAACTCCATGGTTTGATAATAATACAAACGCTGCATCTCCTGCCGTATAAAATATACATCAGTTTTCAACAATGAAATGGCTTATAGTTTAAGGCCCCTCATATTTTTTGTTAATATTTTTGAAATGAAATATGCCTTATCATCAACCATCCAAATTCTTAAACATTAATTAAATATGGTTACTTTAGCCTAGTCAAGTTACTCCAATCAGCGAGTACAGCAATCAACTTAGGCTTTAACAGGTTTGTGAAAAATTGTAATGTTTCTAACGAAATATAAATTAATAATATCTAATTAATTTGTTGTAAAAATATTTTAAGAATCCTTAATTCCTTTACGAACAATTACATTCAGATGTTTATCAATTCCTGTAAGTAAGCCTCGAAGGTTCTTTACATCTGTTCGGAATCCAGCTCCGTCCAGTTTCCGTCGCGATTCTCCTTCATCAAGACGTTTTTTAAGGATCTGATTTCTTTCAAGTAGCTTCCTTATTTGATCCTGAAAGATAAAGTTTTGCATAAGTATTTTATCTTAGTTGAATTTTTAAACATTGTATACATCATATGTTTTCTTATATTCATCATTCTCCTCACGCAGTCTTTGTATATGTTTTTCAAGGCGTAACGTCTGCATTTTATACTCCGCAACCAGATTTTCTTTATCTGTTAGTTGGACCTGAAAAGTTTTTAATTTCAATATTTTCAATTGTTTATGAAAAAGAAAGCAGTGGTTACTCAACCCACCTCAAGTCTTGAGAAATTTTTCTGTAGCCGCTTTAATATATCCACCTGGATTTTGTTACCATCTAGAATTATGTACAAATCAAAACAGTGTCGATACAAAACTAATGTTAACTACCATCTTTCCTTGTGTCAAGTAGTAAGCCATTCACATGATGATGATGTTTCTCTGTAGAAGCGTCTGTGGAAGAATGAATTAAATTAATCATATGCTTCCTTTCTCGCATCCATTCTTCTTCATTAACCAAAGCTTTCTTTTGTAATTCCAAACTTTCAACCAGTGATTTGTGCAGGAGAGCAGTTTTGTCTCGTAATCTACAAATTACAAAATCAAATTAGAACTTATAAGTTAACATAATTCGGAATAGAAACAACTGCTCGATTGATGCGGCGATACGGTCTTCCAAATGTTGAACCATAATTGCATGTTCATCATTGAGCAGATTCAAATTTTTCTTCAGAGATGCAAGCTTTTCCTGATGAAGGAGTTTTGTATCTTTTTGCTGTTTTTCTAATATTTGTATTTGCTTGGTTAGAGTTGCAGGATCTAAAAGATCATATTTACTTGTCTTCTCCCCTGAACCTTTACATCGAATTAAGAAAATCAAAAATAATAAAGTAATACAGTTTTATAAAAATAAGGCATTTAACATACAAATAAGAATTTCCTCTCGAAGTTTAATCATCTCATCAGTTATCTGACTTGCCCTGGGATGCCGTTGAAGAAAATGCGTAACATCCTTTTCAGATGTACCACTTATTAGGAGAGAAGCATGGAATTTCCGTCGTAGATCATCGTTTTGCAACTTATTGAACAATTAAATTAATTTTAAAACAAGTTAAACTCAATGAGGTAAACAGCTACAGTTTACCTTCAGTTGCTCATTCTCAGCAACTAACTTGAGGTAGTTCTCTCGTTCGTCAAGTATACAAACTTGTGCATCTTGAAGAGATTTTTGTAGAAGAAATGCGTCCTGATCCCGGGTGTTTAGCTTCTCTTCCAAAGCAATTAATTTAGCATCTTGTATTTGATAACTTTAGAACAAGAATAGTAATTTTTAACAAAGGAATAAATACGTATAACCTGGTCACAGTGTTGTTACCTTTCAACTAATTGGAGAATTCTATCATTTTCCTTATTGAGTAATCTGAGTTTTGTTGTAAAAAACTCAAATAAGTCTAAAGGTGTTGGAAAAGCAGTTAACCATGTCATTGTTTCATCGTAATGTTTGTTCCTTATTTGTTGTGGTTCAACTGAGACAGCGACAACTTGCTTCAAATTTCTTTTTTTCATTGTAACACTTATAAAAATTTTCTACGTTAAAATAACTCAAATGAATAAAAAAATAAATAAAACAAAAATAAAAACATAAACAAGCAATTGCCGCGGAAAAATTTGAAAAAATGCTTAAAAACAAAGCTTAGGTAACCCTGCTAAACGCTTGAAATTAATAACATGAGATGAACGATGATAATTTACTTAAATCACAACTTAATTCGTCTTCGATCTGAAATTGACATCAAAGTTAATCATTTCCTTAGTTTTGAAAACGCTGTCTAATCTAATCAAAATGATTAATTATTTTCTCTTTTTTTTCAACAGATCAATTAACATAAGAATAAACCACCACTGAAATCAGGCATCAAACATTGTCGCAGAACCATACTTTTGTAATGTAAACCAACCAGGAAAACATATTTTTATTTATTTTCTTACTAAACCAGCATTTCGGAATAAAATTATGGAAGAATAATTTGGAATAATTCTCATGAATTTAAGTGTTTGGTTATTTTATTTTCTTAGCGTTGGGTGGATGTGAAGGGTTGCCGAACACTGCTTAATTCTTATTTTATCTCTGTTATGCTGTTTAAAGTTAGTTTATTTTCTTAAAACCGCTGTTAGACGGAAGTTAATTATTAAATTAATTTTATAAATACGTTATTTGATTATTCACCAACCCTTCGTTGACCGCTACCTAACTTAATCTACATCACACTCTGACATCATCATCAGGATCAAGTAAACCTTATCTTTTTTTTTTGCTGAATCGTAAATTTAAAATCGTTTGATAAAATGATGAGTTAAATCTTTGTTAACTGATTATCATCCTCGAGAATGAGTCACGGCTTAAAGGACGGCGCCAGAGAGGGATTAACTTTTAGGGTTCAGTCCTTGCTCAGATTCAACCAGAGCCAGCCGCTGCTGCTGACCAAGCATTAACAAATAACAAACAGCTCGAAAATATACTTTATAACAATTAACAACATGACGGCAGTGGCTGAGAACAATGTGATCCAGGGCAGGAAATCCCATCATATCGTCGACTATCAGGTTTAATTGCAATTTCTCGTTTTATTACTTTAAGCATTGCTTTTGTAAAGCAATTAAATTTTGTAAATCCTTAGTAAGCATTAATATTTCCACCCCCACCCACTTTAACGACTTTTTTTCATTGACAGGCAATAACAACTTTGAATGATGTGAATAATAAATTCTCTTGGCTTCAAATTCGCTGGCCTTGTCAATATCGTGGGGAAGGGAACTCCAATATCGTTCTAGCTCTATATGAAGTAAGAGTTG
The DNA here is from genome assembly GCA_034699725.1 of Friesea truncata. NCBI lineage: Eukaryota > Metazoa > Arthropoda > Collembola > Poduromorpha > Neanuridae > Friesea > Friesea truncata. The sequence continues at coordinate 4,613 of JAQGCN010001297.1, read as the reverse complement.
TTATTATAATTGCCTTTGGCTCTCTTAAGGCAAAGATCGTGTTTTCTTTATTTTTAAGGGAACGCAAGTGATCCGCCTACCAAAAATTAAAGTGGGTGATGTTTTATCTGGGGAGGATTCCATTCGAGAAAGAAAAAAGCTTGAGCGTGAAGTTATTTTTGCAAATGAAGTCTTTGGTCCTATCATTGGTCCGGAATTCATTGGTCCAGTAAACATTGTGAAGATCAGTCCTGAACAAATTGCTGAGCTGAATGAACAATTGAAAGTTTTCCGGCCAGGTACGAAAAATTATTTCTATGCTTATTTTTATTTTTATTCAGGGATTTTATAAAATCAATTTTAAAAAAATGAAGAATTATTAAAATAGAAGCATGTAAAATCCTTTTTGCTTTGCAGCTAATCGTCTTCATAAAGAACTTGGTGTTCCGTTTGCAACATCGCATGAAGATTTTGCAAGAATTAATTTAAATGGAGTGGAACATGTCGACTTTTGTATTGAAGTAAAGCCAAAACAAGGATGGTGGGGAAAGTCTCTTCTGGGTCAACCGACTGATCTCTGCACATTTTGCAGTAATCAATATTTAAAAGTAAATTAAAAATAAAGGCGTTAATTTTAATTTAAATTAATTGATTTCCCATATTTTAGTTAAAACTTGGAAAAGTAACATCTCACTCAGCTTACTGTCCCCTCGATCTTTTCTCCGGGTAAGTAATTGATTGAAAATGAAAAATTATGTTGACCAGTTTAATTATTCTTAAACTGTTGAATATAGGGACCCTTTACGAATGGTTCTTGCTGTAACCTCTTTGATACAAACGCCGCAGAATAACTTAAGGATTTTTCGCGTAAGTGATTATTAAAGTATGTATGTGGTATCATTAACAAGATGCAATTAATTTATGGAATAGAATGGAGTCAAAGTATATGGTGATAATCTCTGTGAACGCGAATGTTTAGAAACTATTTTAAATGAGTGGTTTTCTATTTCTAACTGTGATAATATTGGTGCCAGTTCGGAATCTTCACTCTTAAACGAAAAGTAAGACATTCAACAAAATTAACATTTGTAAAGAATTATTTTATTTTATTTTAGAAATATATTAAATTTCGTCTTTGTCACTTGCATGGCACTTTTAAAACCCATGTTAAAACTTGGATGGAAAACAGTGAAAACCCATGGGGTATATACGACTTTTGAGAAGCAGTTAAAAGAATTTCTTCAACAGTCAAATATTTTATCGCTGGTACTATCAACCTACGGAAAGACAAAACTAAAGCCCTGTAACAATGATTTCACACAGTTACCAGAAGGCAGTGTTCTTTCACGCATCCTTTATGCTCAGGTTTGAATTGAAAATTTTATATTTTTAGTATAAGTCACATTGTTACAATGTTACATCATCTTTATAGAAACTTGGGAAGTGGGGCAGCGGGCGTGTGTATGATCTCTATTCAAAAATCTGTCCAGTTCACATATTGGCTACCCAAGATGAAAATGTGAATTGTCCTAGTAGTGATTGTCTTAGTCCTGTTGAAGACAAATGGTTGGATGAGATCAAGTATTCCTTAAACGAAGTGGATCTTTTATGTGTAGAACATTATTTACTGGCTACTACTGCGAAGGATTGTTCTATTCTGATTTCATATTCTCCAGCTAATGTGCCATACCAGGAAATTGTTTCTAAAGAAATTCTCATCGATTTATACGGGAGAAGTCATGTTGTAAAAATCGGTGTGGCTGATTTGGATCCTAAACCAATTACATCTATTGCAAGGCATTACGTTCGGGATCGAGAAGTGAACGACGCATATCGTAATTGAATCTCTTCAAAACGTAAATTCTCTTTCATTTTTTAAAAACAAAATGGCGAGTTTAAATAATTATTTCGCATTTAACATTATTAGTGCTTTGCTTGAATTTTTTCTCCATTTAACATTATGCTTGACATAAGTCGATTGTCAATGTGACCATTAAACTGCAAAACTTGTCAAACATTTAGCGAGGGAATAAGATTTGTAAAATTGATCAGGTTTAATTTTTTTCAACAGAAATCTTGTGCTTGTGCACTTCTGAAAATTAGATTACTGAAACCCTGGAATGAAAGTATGAAGAAGTTTTATTATGCGCATGCAAATTAATTAGTAATGCCATGTATTTTATAAAACAACCTAACATTCTATTTTATTAAAAATAAACCGTACAACAGTATTATGCATAACCGACGAAGGTTAGGAAAAAGCTTGCTGAGCTAAATCGTCTCTACAACTTTCACTAGTGAAAATAGTCATTACTATTCTCAGTAGTGAAAGTAGTAGTGAATTAGTAAAAAAAAGTAGTGAAAAATTGAACTTTTTTGCTTGGGCCCTTAGGAGAAGTCCCTTAAGGACTGCTCCGATTTTGCTCATTTTTGAACTTGATCTCAGTTATGACCTCAAATGCTTAAATACCAAGTTTGGTTAACATCCGTTAACTCGTCCTCGAGTTATCGTGTTTACAGACGGACGGACAGACGGACGGACAGACATTTAGATCACATATACCTCCTTCGTCGGTTAATAATACTTTCTTCAAATCATCCTTCTTTATTCACTTTTTCTCTTCATTCACTAAAAAAATTCGTTGCAAAAAATAAAAGGGAAGATCGTAATCTAGTTTAATCAATTTAACTTCTACTTAATTTCCCTGACCCATCATCACTCATCAACATTGATTCTAATTGACACACTTTCTTTCGTTTGTAGATAAAATTTTGATACGACCGCTGAAATGAAGAAACATAGACCAAGAAGACAGAAATAGCTTCCATAAACCATGAATTGTATCCTTTCATTTAAACCCAATCCACTTTCATCGGTGATAACTATTGTGATTATAGTTTGAATGACAAGTGCTACAAATGTGTTTAACCCAAAGATTAGTCCAAAACTGTCTTTGCTGATTCCTTGTGCTACTTCAGCACTACGTAAAAATTATTCAAAAATTATTCTTGATCTAATACTTGGACGGGGTTTTATTCATTTGAGTTTTAACTTACCTTGCTATTGTTATAACCATTTGATACAGCACTCGAAATCCAACGTAGTTGACAGGCGCTTAGTAATGAATCAGTTACCGAAATCCACAGTTAACAAAGTTCCTTGAAAAGCTGAAATAAAACATAAGATGAATTCACCCCATTTATTCCATTGGATGTGGATATATCCAACGGTGAAAGACAAAATGGCACCTAAAATTCCATTAATGCTTATTTTCATTATTCATGATTTTATATTGATGCTTGTTTATAACTTCATTACATGAAAGACACTGGATTGCATTTACAGCTCCATTGTATTTCGTTGTATGCTCTCCTGTATGACTTTCTACTACAACTTTCCAAAGTGCTTGAATGTAATTCTGTACCTGGTACTGACCAGCACTTGCGACTGCCCACCAAATTGACCATTTCCGGACATAAGAATTCCTGTATGCATTCTTAAAATCAGACCACAAAATTGGATATGCATCTTTTATTCTTCTATAAAATGAAGCCTTTGCATTCTGATTGTGAATTTCTTGTCTAATTTGCCCATTTTCAACAACCCGATTAAAGTAGATTGAATTTTGAACTTTGGGAAGAAAGAGAGCAAGGATAAATGCAGAAATAACTGAAGTTAAATGTAATTCAGTTGGTGAAAGTCCATAATTCCAAAGGATGTCAGAATCTGAGAAAGCGTCCCAGAAAGAAATTTTCCAAAGAAAGCTGCTGTGTAGGTGTATGAAGTGACTTTCTTGTATTGTTCTATTGGAACTTTGGTGTAGATATACGTGTAGTAAGCAACATCTGCAGAAATGGCAATACCGTATAAAATTTGCACAATCTAAAATTATTAAAGAATTCAGAATTTTCACTTATTGCTTTAAAGTTACTTGATACTTACAAGAAGAGTGAAAAGTGTTTGACCCCATATTAAGAAGGTGTAAGTTAAGATGTAAAAGAATCCTTGGAAGATTATAATTGGACGATATCGCAAAAAATCAGTAATAAGGAAAATTATCACCAGCGTGGTAAGTATTGTGTAAGTTGAAACTGGAAAAATATTATGGACTACCTAAAAATTAAAAAAGAGTTTTCACTCGGAACGAACAAACCAATGAAAACGCTCGATTGAAAAACTATCACAAGTTCATCAAAATTGTTTCACCTGTTCTGATGTTACATTTTTAAAACCAATGATATATTCCGTGACAAATGGCTCTGAGGGTCTAAGCTCCTTCAGACCAAATCCACATAAAACTAATATTGTCCTTTACCACATTTCTGTACTGTTGTATTATCTTTTACAGATCTCTTCCTTTTACATTTTAGTCAAAGCGTCTGTCTTTGAACTTAATTGAAATGACACACTAAAAGCAAAATAAATTCCGTTCTGGCGATTTTTCATTCATCAATTTTGCTTGATTGACATTTCTGAATTTTGATCAAAAATCACGCGACTGATGACTCTACTCTTTTACAAGTTATAGCAGTGAGCAGGCACCACGAGCACTCCTCGTCGAGGAGTGCTTAAACAATAAAAATTGAACCAATTAAAGGATTGAACAAAGCAGCAGACGCTGAGTTTGCCTCTA
>JAQGCN010001296.1:0-10478 GCA_034699725.1 Friesea truncata | reverse complement strand
AAAAAAAGTTACTTACAGTTTATTACTTAATATTAAAAATGCAATTTTTATTCAAAAAGGTACTAGATCTCTATTTCAAAACAAAAATTGTTTTTCATAATTCATCAAAGACAATATCATCGCTTATGGTGACTTCGACGATGATGCTCGTTGTGCAACTTATGTATGATATACTTGGTTTGATGCAAACATTCCGATACACTGCAATTTTAATAGGGTGGACGGATACAGTATTTGCGATTGGATTTCTGGTCGTATCTTCCTTAGTACGCAACAAAGTAAGTTCAAACTAGTTTCTAATATAATATTTGTAAAGTTAATTTACTACTCAATCGCCTACTGAATATTTAATTTAATAGGCAGCAAAGATTTTTTCGAGTCATTTTTATAAAATTAGAAGCAATATAAATCGACATTCAAGTATTCTATATAAATATCGTCTTATGAAGAATGAACTTGGATTTGTTTTAGTTAAAATGTCTCACTTCTCTACTTCACTGCTTTTTGGGGTAATATTATTTATTTAATAACCCAAGATCCTTTTATTTAATTGAAAATTTTATTAGGCATTCCAATTAAGCATTTCACTTTGTGTTATCCTTTTGACAATGTATTATGGACGGTGTTAATCTAAAAAACAATTGGATCTGTTGGATATCAAAGGATACAAAAAAATATAAGAAGCCAAAATTCTTTAGTTGCTGCGAAGCTTTGCGAAAAAATTAAATTACAGTAGTTCTAACTAACGTTGGTTGGAATTAGAAATAGGTTGTAGTACATCTCTTGAAATATTTCGTTCCTTGAGTTGCCTTTTCGATGCTGTTTAAACTCAAACCATTCCTGATTGATTATGATTAAACACCGAAACTGATTAAAGTTGTCTGAAGAATTGGCAAAGTTTTTACTGTAGAATATATCTCCAAAATACACTCCAGCGAATAGAACAATATTGAACAGAGAATAAGTGATGCATATGTAATAAAAATAGAAATAATTTTCCAATCTCCTAATTTAAATGGAACCGGTGTGTATTCCTCCATATGCTTTCGAATTTCAATTTCTTTTAGATACCAACTACTACGAAGATTCGTAATTGAAAGAATAGCATTTTCAATATAATTTTTTACTCCAGATTGCACTAGCAAATTGGCTAATTTATACGCCATTTCCTTGATTTGTCCACTGTAATGATATACTGTGGGTTTTTGTAAGTAATTATTTTTGAGCATACTGCAGAATATATTTGGACTGTTAAGTTTGAGAGATGATAATTTTAATGTCATTACCACACCTGGATAAACTGTAGTCGTATTACATTGAACTAATTCATCATCCGTATCATATAACAAGTCAAATTTTTTATTAAATATAAAATACTCTTGAAACGGATGCGTAATACGTTCATTTTTCATAACATCAAATCTTTGCCTAAAATCACTTATATTACTGTATCCAACTATTTTATAATTGCTGTACAGGAGTTCGTTTAACGAATTTATAGTAATGACGTTTGGTAGAGCAGTGAGTTCACTGCTTATGTAACATTCATAGTGCCATGATATAATCATATTAGTAAATGCATACAGCAATGTTATACCTGAGGTGATAAATTTAGCTTTATTTGGCTTTAGTAAACGCTTTGCTACAATTACACATAAAATACTTGCCCATGTGCAAAGGTCGAAAGGAGACAGCCAAAAGAAAAACAGAAAACTTTCACGTTTTGCTTCTTTTAAACAGTAGACAAAATGTACGTTAAGAATTCCAACTAAAGACGTTTTGGCTAAAATTTTAGAGTTCGCTGATAAAGGAAATACATTAAGACTTATTCGTCCAATACAGTATTTTGTAATAAGACAGTCGTGTAATACTGGCCGTACTCTGTTTTTGGAACCCATAAGCGGAGTTGCGTAGTGTGGCGTAAAGTTCAGACTTTGACTAAAAATTTCTGTTATAGCATTGCTAGCGTCACATATTATTCTATCTGTAGGTGTAGATCTAGTGTATATATGTCGACAAAATTCAAAGCTTTTAGATGAAAATTTTGTAATTTGAGCAACGGTTACTTCAACGTTACTTCCATGGTAATTTCTATTCAATTTTTTCCAATGTTGCATCCATTCACCTAAATTGTTTTCACTACTCATTATTTTTTGTATATTGAATTCTGATGGAATAACAGTAAATATTTCTCTTATACTATTACTATTTGATACAGTAATTAAAAATACTGGAGAAATAAGTCTATTCATTGAAGGAAATCCTCGTCGTTGAAAATTTGCCGTATCTTTGTAGTCGACTATATGAAGAATAACATGATGTTCAAGCAGTAACCTTGAATATAAGCGATACTTGGTTTGAAATTCAATTGAGTTTGCTATAATATTCACAGTACATGTTTCACGTGTAAGAAGCTCGAGTGAATAGATGAAATTTTTACTTAAATCTTTATGAAGTATATGAAACAATTTCCAAGTTTTGTACGGAGCCTGATTGGAATTAACAACATTTTCGAATATAGTGCTATGATTCGATATCGTATAATCCAATTAAATTAGTTAAATTCACAACTTTCACTTTCAAAACCACTAAATGTAAAATTAATATATATTCCATTCACATGTATAATTTTAAAATAGAGATAGGTATTAAGAGTCAGATTTAATTTGAGTTTAGTATACATAATAAATAACATACAATAAGTTGTAACAGAACTGAAGCAATTTAATAACAGAAGAGATGATGGAAAAGCTATGGGAATTAATAATTCAATGTTAACAGTGAGCGACGCTTCGATGGTTATCGTCTCTCTATTCGCGTGTTGAATTTATTTATATGTCGGCAAATTATAAATTATTGTTAGCTCCCGTCTGTACATGACGGAAGAACAATGTCTGTTAGATTTTGGAATACTTCCAATAAAATAAAACTAGCATAATTGTGTCACTTTTTCGTCAACGAATTCTGATTAGTATAATCAAATCAGATCAATAACGCTCTTACCCATCTGAATACTTTTTTGTACCTGTGTTTTAAAATTGCTGATTAATAAATCGATGATTTATTTATTTCCAAGCACAGTATTAAGTGATGATGATGACATTGATAAAATTCCAATTACATCATTTTTTCAAAAATCATTCCTTAATCTAAATTAAGCCCTTATCTTGTGGAATCGATTTATACAATATCATAAACTGATAAAGGTTTGTTATATGTTTCAAGCATTATTACTCGATTCATCAAAAACTCAATATTGCTTTAAGCATCATTAATAATAGCAAAGAAAACATGAATTCACTTTTCTTTATTTGTTTTGCTGCTATTTCTATAGCTTGCGCTTCAGGTGAGAAAAACAGCTTTAAACAAACCAAAACACAGACAAACATGGAAACTTTAATTTTGAATTTTGTAAACAGGTTTGAAATGCCATAATTGCATACAAAAAAAAGGAGATGAAAGTACATTGTGCGAAAAGAAAGAAGATTACGAAGAAAAAACTACCGAGTGCAAAAAAGGTAATTGTAAGCCAGGTTACATTATTCGAAATATAATTTTAAATACATTACATGTGGAAATATTTCTAGCAACTGATGAAGAATTTGCATGTGCCAAGTTTGTTAAGAAAGACGACGATGGTGAAATAGATGTTTTAATTCGAAATTGTATTGCAAAATCAGATTTCGACGTTGATTGGAATTGGAACGAAGCTCTAGATAAAACGTGCCAATTCGGCCTTGACCATTCATTCAATAAAACCAAATATTTTGCAGGGACACTTTGCTTGTGCAAAGATGATCTTTGTAACTCATCGTCCAATTTAAGCTTTAAAGTAGTCCTAATTCCATTCATTTTATTAGTAAAATTATTTATCTAAAACAGAAATAAATGAAAATCCTTCGATATATCTTGCACTTATTGACAGAATTTTGATTTAGATGTTAAGTGAATTCCAGAATTTTACACTATTACTGAATCTTTCCTGAACCATCTTCGGATTATGCCCGAGTTCCAAGTATCTCAAATTTTTTAGGGTTTTTGAATCTACGGACTCCCATTCTGCATCCCTAAATTTTGCTGGTTTTCTAAATGAATAAAAAGCATGTGATTGGGAAATTAATGCATAAAGTATAGCTATTAAAAAATTCATACCCATTCTTAGCAAATGAAACCCACGTTTGAATCAGATCCTTTGAGAAAGCATAATGTTGAGAATTTTTTGGTATATCCCAGATAAAATTCATACTAAAAAAGTACTGTAGATCGTCCGCATGGGATATACCTAAAAAATCAAGTGAGTTTAATAATATTTTAAATATTTAAATATCAAATCTACGCTACGGGTTTAAATAAATAATGCATGCTAAATTCACAAAAAGACCAACCATTAAATAAATATTTTCTTAAATAAAATGATGTATGGCAGAAAATTATAAATGTTAAATTGAGTTACGACGGGTATAAAGACATAAAGAAAATTCCAAAACCTTAAATTCGTCGGTCATAACAAACTTTGTGGTATAGATAATATTACAAAACTATTTAAAATAATGCCTCTTGTTTTTAAAATTTTTACCGAAATCTGGAACTTCCCAATTAAGTTTTCTATAAAACTGATTTTTGAGATAATCCAAAAGTATTCCCAATTCAGCTGGAAGTGAATGTGGAGCTGCGACAGCAGCCTGTGCAATGCTATAATTGCTCTTGTAGTCCATGTCATACAAATATGTCGATGAGTCCTTAGCGTGAAATATGGCCGCATTATCTAAGAATTAAGAAAAATGGACCTAATTTGATTTTGATCTCATATTCGCTATTGTAATTATTCTTTATGTAAACTCACGATTGCACTGAAAATTCCATCTATCCGCACACATTTTCGAAATAGTTTCGTAATCCTGAATTGTAATAGTTTTTTTGCTTCCAAAATAAAAATTTCTAATTTTATTTGAAACTTCATCGTCCTTTTTGTATAAAAATACATTCGGGGCTACAACATTCCATTCTTGATTAAGTCGTTTTAAGTAAGACGACGAGTTAGATCCATAAATAATTTCTAAGAGAAATTCACTTTAAAATTTCGAATTTGGGAAGCTATATTTAATTACGAGAGGCAGATAAGGCTCCTTCATCCCGAACTATGCCAAGTATCCAAGGTATTCTTGAAAATTGACCATCTGCTGCTGAGTCATAAGGGTTTTCAAATAAAAATATGTCGTTGTCATTCTGACCGTCGTCAAATTCAATTGTGGGGCCATAAATGGTATATGTTTCGCGAAATATATTCTTTAGAAAATACAAATTATTTTATAGTTAGACGACAAATTGCTGTTTTATATTACCTTTAATTCAACTTGCGTTTCAAGAATCTTTATAGCGTCGATTTCTTTTAAGCATTTGATGAGGCCTGCTTCTTCAGTTGGACAACCAAGCTTTATTCCTAATTTTCTTCCTTGTTCTTTAGCAATTGATGGATCTACAAATGCCCAAGGACAGAGTGCGTTACCACTATGAGAAATTGCACGATGAAATAAACCTGTCAGGAAACATTAAGCGTTAAACACTTAAACATTATTTGACACAACTATCTACCATCCGATCTTGGTGATATCATATGATAGTTAACGCTGGCAGCACCTGCACTTTCTCCCATCAGAGTAACACTATCTGGATTTCCACCAAAATCTCTAATGGCGCTTCGAATCCATTTTAAAGCCAATACTTGGTCCTTTAACCCCATATTACCACGAGCTTCAGGGCCCATATTCAAGAATCCTAACGTTGACAGGAAAATATTAAATTATTAAATGCCAGCGTTGAACTTTTCAACACCAAAAATTTATACCTAAAGCTCCTAGTCGGTATTGTATGGTAACCAGAATTACATCCTCGTCCATAAAATATTCTGGACCATAAATATTTGATCCTCCGTACATAAAATGTCCCCCGTGTATGAAGACAATGACTGGAAGCGATTTTGACTTTGCAGATTCAATAATATTCTGTGACAAAATATAAATGAAGCAGTAGAATATTTGAATAAAGCATATAATGAATGCAGCATTACTTCAGGTGCGTAGACATTTAAAAACAAGCAATCTTCGTTTCCTTCAAGTCTTTGAAACAGTGGGTCAAACTGTGGACAAACAGGAGGAATTTCTATAGCATTTCTCACTCCTTCCCATTTTAAACTTGGAATCGGAGGCTGAAACAATTGAGAACTTGCCTTTAAATTCGATTAATTAATTTAATAATTTGTTACCTGGAATCTGAGTTTTCCGATAGGAGGCAACGCATAAGGAATGCCAAAAAATGAAATAAATTCATTTCCATCTCTTGAGTTTGAAACGATACCTTTAATTTGACCAAATTTTGTGCTTATTATTACATAAGATTTATCTAAATTTAAATTAAAGTAAAATATAATTCCTAAAAGTACAATAAATGCCTGTAATTTTAAAGAAATCATAATTTGCAATGATATTATGAATGCGTACGGACTATAACTGGAACTTTTAAATGATAAAACATACTTAAAACTTCTTCCTTTAGTTTTCAGTGCTTCATGATGATGAGGCTTATCTATTACTACTCAATTCAACTACTTCTGATTAAAACTTTTGCTCTTTTGACATTTTTGAATATAAATAAATTAAAATGATCTTCAACTAAGTGTGAAATGTTCATGCATCAAATCAGAATTTTTTACACAAAATCATTTATTGAATTTTTTTAATCCTCTTTCGTTTATGCATTAATCCACATTTTATTCTTTGTAAATATTAATTACATTTAAAATGGATTTAAAATAACGTAAACGAATAAAAAACCTTATTGTACAACCCCAGTAGCCCGACTTCGGGCCTAGAGACGAAATCCATGCTGCTTTTCAAAATATTTGGATTTATGAAAAATCAACTCCAAAATATTTGGATTTATGAAAAATCCACTCCAAAATATTTGGATTTATCACAAATCCACTCCAAGATATTTTGATTTATGAAAAATCCACCCCAAAATATTTAGATTTATGAAAATTCCACTCCAAAATATTTGGATTTATCAAAAATCCACTCCAAGATATTTTGATTTATGAAAAATCCACCCCAAAATTTTTGGATTTAATTTGACAAATCCATGTCAAATTACGGTATTTTTCCCGTTGCTTAGCAACCACTGGACCGATTTGGTCCAAAATCATTAGGCTTCCTACCCTTGACCCAACTGACATTAATGCCAAGTTTCGTCCAAATCCGTCCACTCGTTCTAAAGTTATCGTGATGACAGACGGACAGGATGAATACATAAGCCCGAAGTCGGGCTAAAAAGTTGCATTACTAAAATACGTCTTTACTATTAAATATTTTGTTAATTTTAATTGACAAAGCTAAATTTAGGTATATAATTGTAATATACTCATTTTATGTTTCCGGGTATCACGTCACTGAAGTATTCCCATCCCGTGGTCGGTATAAGGTTATTGAAAAAAATATTGTACAACCATGGAAAATTTTCTTTTAGAACACCTCCGGAATTATATTTAAGAATTAATTCTTTATTAAATAATAAATATTTGGTGGTTGTATCGTGTGAGTCTATTCAAATTTTTTGACTACAACTTTTGGAACAGTTAAAATATTCTGCAATGACAAAAATGCATGAAAATTTTCATGATGTCTTCCTTTTGGGTTAATGTTTATTTAAATATTTACGTCTAATTTATACATGTACATACATTGAAATTTAAGTTCTATTTTGATAGCATTCATTTCATTGTGAGACTAATACACAATCTCGGATTCACAACCTATACATTTGAATAAGAAAAATGGAATTCCATTATCTCGAAATGCAACAGCAGGAATTTATAAAGGCAAGCGGTTAATAATTTTAACTTTTTCTAGACAACCATACATACATAAAATTAAATAGTAAATTGACTATTTAATAAGTATCGATTCCAAGTGCAGAATTGAATTAGAACTGGGTAAGCAATTACCAATGGGTTTGCCAAAAATTTTGTCAGTTAATATTATACTTTAGCATTGAATGAAACATATACTTTGTGCTGATTGTCCCTGGATTTGTGAGAAAAGTTGCGAAAAAATAAATAATTGATCTGGGTTTTACTTAATAAAAAGGGAGTTTCATAAATGTTTCAGGATGTATCATGTGCTCTTTTACTTCATTTCCAGTTTTCTCTTCAAGTGATGACAGAGTAGATGTTGTAATCTAAATAAATTTTAAGAAAAGTTAAAGTTAATTTTAATACAAGGTTAAACAAAGTCGAAATACCTCATGAATTCCGTAAGGAATGAAGGAACCAATCCATAAATGCCTAAGAGAATCCATTTGCAGAAATCCAAAGATACAGGTGAGATCCGTAATTTTGGATGGTGGTTTCCACTTTGACCAGTGTCCAAACGATGGTCCATCATGAAGCACCAAATGAGTCAAATCTAAGAGTATACAATAAATTCTAATCTTATACAATTATAACTATAGTTCAATTACTTTTCAGGTTAAGAATAGAAGGATGAGTTTGATAGGTTTGTAATTTCTTTCTAGAAATTGTCTCCAATTTTTCAATTTTTGTCTTTAATTTCTTCAACTTGCTGCGTGGGATTCCAGTGAAAATTGAATCCAACGATCTCAACTGTCTAATTCAATGTTTGTCGAGAGGTTTGAATTCACTGTATCAAAAAAAAATTTAACTCATTTGTTTCAATAGGAAAATTTGATTAATTACTTACGTCATATTTAAGCATATTCCAAGAGTTCTTATCTGAGGCCAATTAGTCCAGATTTTGTCTAAATCATTCCAATCTTGAGCGTCAAGGCTTAATTTCAATACATTCGGAAAAATATATTTAACCCTGCCTAAAACTGTTCCAACCATTCCTGGAAGATGCAAATTTTTAACTGTTAGGCAGGATGTGCAGGATAGAGGGAAAATCATATCTAAATTCAGAGCTCTGAAAACAAGTTCTTGTTCTGACCGAAACCTAGTTACGCAAGCATCCAAAATCTTCAAACTTTTCAATTTGGGGAACAGATTTCCGTAATCTATGCTGTCAAATCGGATACGATTGATGCGAATACTTTGGAGAGAAATATAATACGCTCCAAATTCCAATTTGGTCAAATTCTTTAAAACAGGAAAAATAATCCTGTGGTCTTTACTCGAACTGTGGAGGAAAATTCTAAGGTTTTCCAAGGTATTTGCATGTGAATTGAAAAATTCTGTCAATAGGGCATCGCCAGGCGCCTTTACACACTTTAAGTATACCGATTTAAGGCGACAGTTCCCTAATCTAGTCACTAATAAATCCATCCCTCCTCCATCTATACGATCTGAAATAAAGTTTAAAACATGTTAGTTAATGTTGTTGTGTAGCATATTAAAATTGCATAATTTACCAATTGAGATTTCAGTAAGATGGGTTAGATTTCCTCTGTTCGCAAGACAGCGTAATATTCTAGAATTCGTTGTTTCTGAATCACAACCAGACTCCAAGATTAATGACTGAAGATGTCGAGAAGCTGAGAATAAATCCTCTAGAAATTCCACTGAATAACTTCGATACATTTCATATCTTCCCCAGTATGATTCCAAATGTATTTTCTGTAATTCCAATACCAGATTTCCTTTTGCTTTAAGTTTCTCTTCAAATAATGGTGAGCGTATAACTATATCCGGTAAATCTCTTATTTTTAATTCAGTAAGAAATGGTGAACGATTAATAAGAATATCAGCTAACTGTCTGGAGGTAATCTCTTTGGAATTTGAGTCGTAGCTAAGATTGAGTGAAGATAAGTTGTGGCCAATCTTTCTCCATAATTGGGTTATCGATTGATTATTAACAACTCCCATCGGAAAATCATTAAAAACGGAATTTTGAAAAATTAATTCTGAATTCGATATCATATCCAGGTACAGTAATGCAAATGTGCATTTCTTATTTTCGTAAGGAGCAAAAGAAATTGACACTTCATCCTCTAGTCGATCTTTTAACGATGAGGTAGCAACTAGATTCCAAAATTTACATACGCTTCTACAGGACAAAGTGTCCTTAAAGTTTAAATAATAGACTATGTGTGCGAGAACCTAGTTTTAATAAAAGACAATAACTAAATTGTGAGGTTGATTTAATGAAATTTAATTTACCTCTTCAATTTGTAATGGATTTTGGATTTGGACTGAGGTTATTTTGCTCAGCTCCATGCTCAATACGATACAAGATCACTTATCAGTGGTTGAAAATAAAATTCAATTTACTTTAATTAAAATACGTTTGTTTCGTTTTATTTAATGTTCTAATCTAAATGATAGCAAGTAGTTGTGGGAGAAATAACAGAGTTTAAGGAAAACTGAGCCTTGGGCTTTGTGTCACGAGTCATGACTTAAGAGTTAAAAATAAGGGTATCTAAATCTAAAGCTAGGGCCATTTTATCATGTTAAGTGGAACCCGAGATTA
>JAQGCN010001295.1:0-10481 GCA_034699725.1 Friesea truncata | reverse complement strand
ACCTTTCTCTCTTCAACGAAATGAAGTGGCAGGAAAACTTTTATTGTCTACAGATGAACTGGAATTAATTTTTAAATTGGTTTAAAATCTTGAACAAGGCAGCCAGACAAGGGATTTTAATTTCCCCTTGAATTTGAGAAGAATGTAATTTAATCATGCTATTTTAATTTAATCGTCGAAAGGATTCACAATTTTTTAGTAAGCTTTGTTCAATATCGTATTAACTCTACTGCAAAATGCTACTATAGAAAGCATCTCTACGAGGAAGAATATGAAACAGGTAAATTTAAATTGAAGATTCTGATTAGAAATTACTTCAATGACTACCATCTTTAAATTACAAAAAAGAGTAAAGCTTGGAGAAATTCGCACAAATTCGGTCGCACATTAACTTCAGATTTGTTTTTAAAACAGAACTTTGTATAGCTTGAAAAAAACTTTGAATTTAATCAGGCAGTTTGAATTTAGCAAAATATAAATTAATTAATTTATGAGGAAGTTTCAATTAATCAAGTTCAAGATTGAACAAACCAAAATAATTAAACCAAAAGTTCATGATTGAAAACTAGTTTAATCTTTACGGTGGTGATAAACGAATATTAGATTAAATATTCTTAACGAAAACCACAACCTGCTAAAATTAAATGCAAAATAATCTCGAAATTCAACCCATGGATAAATAATGAACAGTATCCTTAATAATAAAAATCTTACATTTTAAGCAATATTGGAAACGAATGTTAATTAATCATGAATGAACGGAAATTTTTCTCAATAAATTAAACGAATTGATTTAATAAACTTAGTCACAAGCAGAGAGTTGCCAATTTGTGTTAATTTTACGTTTATAAATTCTTTCAGTTTTAAAGTAAATTGTGAATATTTCTTTCATTTTTTCTTACAAAATTTTATCCCTTTTACTGTTGCTTTCAACAAGAATGTTTAAACAGAACAGTTTTCCTAGAATTAGCAGAAAGCAACCACCTTAGAATCTCGATGCTAATTATGCATGGTCGCTAATTTGAATATTTCCATCATTTAATTCCTAACAAAGCGTTTACATAATTTAAGCTCTACTTCTGTAGCTTAGTTATTGCAGATAAAAAGAGAAAGTTTTCAAGGACTTTTCCGTACTTGAGATGAAGAGGAGGTTTTAATAGAAAGTGGAAAAGTATGAAGAAAGCGGAAAAGTCCCCTTGAGTCCTGTTCCTTTTGTTCAGAATACAATTGGCTCTTATTTTTAGTGAGAGAGTCCATTTTCATCTAAATCTCAATACACTGTGAGCAAACAATCCAGTATTCCAGGCGATAAGAAAAAATCGTAAACTAAAACTTTTTTCATAATGATATCACGAGCGGAGAATCTTTTATCCTTTCTTTTTTTCTCTTCTTATGGGCTTTACTTAAGCTGGGATGAGAATCTTTAGACTGCAAGCAGAAACAACTCTAAAAGTTTGACGCGGAGATCTACTTGTGGATTTCTTTTTTAAGAATCCTGAAAGAACAGACTGTCAAAAGTAATAATGGCAAAGGGACTAATCCCTTTCTACAAAAAGATCTCTGAGGTGCAATCTTTGAATTCCGAAACTTGTCTTCTGTCTAGAAAAACATTTAAATTGCTTTTTATGTGAAGTGAAAATCAACTTAAGTACCATTTTCAGTAAAGTTAAAGTAAAAACGAGACTTTGTGACCATCTATTTCCGTTTTTAATCAGTTCAAAAGTTTTAAAGAAGAAATATAAACTTTCTCATATTTCTAAAATCTTTTAAATCGGAATAGCTTTCATGGACAACATTTCAAAGGAAATGAAAACTCACGCAATTTATCCATTCTATAAAATCCAAGAAGCTAAGTTATAAGAAAAAAGTTAACTCAATTTATACTTCGGTATTTGACTTTGAAGTAAAGGGTGATTGGTAAGTTTTTGGAAAGTTTTTTTTTCAGTGAATGCATTCAAAGGTTTAAAAATTTTTTTAGAAAGTCAAAACCAAAAAAGTTTTTTTCAGAAACACATGGGAATTAGGGTTGCTGATAATGATAAATTACCGACGGTAATTATCGGTAATTACCGTTATCAATTCCCGATAATTTTTAAAATTATCGAAAAATTACCGAAGTGCTTTTTTACGCAGTTTCGCGTTAAAAACAAGAAAAAATAGTTGATATTTTTTAATTTAACAAATAAATTTCTTAAATTTACGCAAAACGTGAAATCAAATGTCAAAATTTAAGTTTGTTTTACAATTAGTTGGGAAAGAAGTTGTTAATTTTAAGACAAACAAACGCATAATTTTGGTTTGTCATTTTTTTCGCTAAAAACTAAACGTAAATCATAACTATTCGGCTTGGTAGTGGGGGCAAAATACACACAAAGGAGAGGGATTTTACTCTTTTTCTCCCTTACGAGAGTTAACATTGTGGTCAACTTTGACCTTAAATTGTGTTAATTTTTCCCACAAAACTGCAAAATCTGAAGATGCAGTGAGTTTAGAAATTTTATTTTCTATCGAAAAATATTTAAAAAAAATTAACTTTTCACAAAAAAAATTTCAGAAAACCCCGCCTCCCCACTTCCCACTACCAAGCCGAATAGCATTAGCAATATTAAATCTATAACTAGAACTACGGTGCAGATCTGTTCAACTACCAGATCAGATATTGATAATGTTAGTAAAGATATGCGAAATTAAAACTAGTAATTTTGCTTAAAATACAATTCAATATTGGTTTGGTAAATGCAACTAAAGTGCATTTTCCAAATAAATACTTAATTGCAGCATATTTATAAATATTCTAAAACATACATTCAGCAAATTGCCTTATATATATGTAAGCTAATATGCATATGCCAAAGTTTAATTTTGTCACGGTTACACATAAGAAAAGTATTGAAGCCAGAGATTAACACAGACTTATATTACATGAAAATGGTGCCCTGTTTGATGAGTGGATAGTGAAACAACTTTTGCAGAACTCATAGTAACTTCATCCAAGTGTCCCTCTGTGTTAAAATCGAACCTACGCTAAAAAGTACTTAAAAGTATTATAAAATTATTATTTTCCTAAAAATGTCATTATAAAATGCATAGTAGACACCAAGCTTTCACATTAGTACTATGTAAATTTGTTGTAAAATAATGGTATTTACGTATGTACAGCTTATATTATTGGAATTATCAAAACCCGGTAAATTCTCGGTAATTTTTTTCCTTAATTACCGATAATTACCAATTACCGATAATCTGAAAACATCAATTACCGGCAACCCTAATTGGGAATTTTATAGGTCTTTATTAAACTTAGACTTTATTTCATAAAAACTTCCTCACACCTGAGGCTTTCACCGCTTTATCTTCATCATTGTCTAAGAACATTTTTCTTTAACTAAATTATTCTTAAACTTCATTTTAAAGAAACTAAGTTTTCATTTTTATTACTTTTTTTTTAAATTAAACTTGCAAGTTTTGCTTGGTAGCATTTCCTGAAATTAATTTCAAAGAAATTCTGAATGAATAAATTCTATGAATTTATATTTCACTGTTTAATGAAAATGAAGCCTTTAATTTGTTCAATAAGCTTTCCCTGCTCGATAGAATTAACCAACACAAATGATTCTTATAGAGTTAGATTCTTTTGTGGTGCCTATCAAACATTGCAATTAATCTTTCTAACAATTCAAAAGCTCAGTGTTTCGTTAAAAGAGAAAGTAATGCTTTAAATTAAAACTAGCAACCCCTTTCTTCATCATCCTGAAAAAGAAAAAGAAGATTTAATTTAAAAAGTAAATGAAAAATTTCAGTTACAATTTACTGAATCCAGTAGACTGGACTGCATCTGAGCCAAAACTCATTTCAAATGTAAGCAAAAACTTCTTTCCACCCACCACATGTAATACTATGATTATAAATTATGGAAAACAGCCTACGGATTTTCTGAAAACTTTGAATGTTATCTATCAAAGGCAGAACTTGCTTTCACTCGAAAATCATTTTTTCTCCAGAAAAATAAAAGGAAGAATTATTAAATTATTTTGCTATCTTTTTATTTGCAAAGGCTAAAATAAATCCCACAATACATACTAACAAAGTAACGAAAGCGACCTGCTTTCTAATAGGAATTATCTCAATGTTTTTATCAAATCTTAAAATATCGACGCAAATTATATGAGCACATAAAATTTAAACTGTGGTTTAAATTATACGCTTGGTTGACCTCTTATTCACCTGAAAGAAAAGTTCACATAAAACCAAAAATTTTCACGACACAAGATAATTTTACGCGAATTATTTTTAATCTTATTGTGTAAACTCAATGTTTGATAAAAGGGACAGACAGCAAGACAAGTTGAATACCATAAAGTAACTTTTACTATACCTTAATAGTAGGCCAAACCCAAAGGGGAAAACATTTCAGCATGGATTTTCTCTGACGTCAAAAAAGATTTCCCTTTTGTAATAAATGTAGCGCAGTTGAGTTCGATACGAAGATCTTCTTGGATACACACTAAGGATCTAATTTGAATAATCGAATAGATATTCTAGGTAGAATGTTGCGTAACGAATGACGGAAATACAGTTAAGGAAATCTATGGGCATGAGCTATATGAATTCATATTGATGAATTTTAAATAAAAGTAGAGTTACTTAAGAAAAATATGATGCTATCGTCGTTCATTCAAACGTAAATTGAATTGTTATCCAAAACTCATTAGCAAGGAAACTTTCTCCAAACTTTATGTTTCACAAACGCGTCATTTACTCTTCTTAAAATGCGTTCGAACTACTTGCATCCAATTTGTATGTTCGCCTTGACTTGATTATCTTAAAGTTTTTTAAGCAACAACGAAGAGCAAAATTTATATGCTCAAATGATGACTAACTTAAATTAATACTTAGAACAGCCATCATCACTTAATTAAGGTCACATTATATTCGCCCTGCAGAACACTTTGACATACATTTTATATGTTAAATATGCTAAGAAACTAACTTTAACGCAAGTATATTCCAGAAACTTAAATAATTTGCGTTAATATTCACAAAGCATTAGCAAAGCTAGTAAGCCAAAATATTTTGACTGGTTTCCAAGAAACATTTATCCAATAATGGATATTGGATATGTCTTGGATATTTTAATAAAAGTGTAATTGTTTCACATAAACTTGGAATTTTATTTTTCTTTATTATTGAACGACATAAGAACATTATTTTTTAAATTGTTACAAGATGTGATAATCATTAAGAAGGGAAAGTTTGTAAACCTAATATCTAAAATTTATAATTAAAGAAGGGATTAATAATAATAAACTCACTTTGTTAATGGAATTTAAGATTCTTTCTAAAAGTTTAAGTTATCGGACCTTAATGAGGAATGTTTGGATTTTGTTCAGAAAACTTTCTTCCCACAAAAACCTTAATGGAGTTTTCTAATCTTTTTCTTGATCTATAAGTAACACACTTCGATTTGGACAACTCAATTAAAATGGAACCTTTGCTGAAATTGAAGGAAGAAAATGATGTTAACGAAAGTCTGGTCTGAATGAGGAAGATTAAATTTTGTAGGAGAAAAGAGGAAGCTCTTATTGCCATTAAAACAAAAAGAAGTCGATTAAACCAACAAAATTTAACTCTTTCAAAAATTTAAAAGTGCTCGCTAATTTTCTTCAAGTTATCCAAGATTACTAAAGGTTCTATTCATTTTTTTTCCTCTGAAATAAATTGAAAGAGATGTCGGTTTCGGTTGACTTTTTAAATATTTCACGAAAGAGAAAACCGAACTTCACCATTTCGTTTCCTCACCCCTTCACCCTCAGTCCAACATTAGAGTTTACTTTGGTCTTTGACATGCGGCAAGTTGTGCAGGAATGCTTGGAATTGATTGAAAGAAATAGAGAGAAGAAAAGATGTATACAGGTAGAATGATAATTAGATTTTAGCATTACAAAAGAAGACGTTCTGAAAGAACGTAACAAATTCACTATATTGTACCCCTGACAAACGCGTATTAGGTATAGCTACCAGGACTGATTAGATTATTTTTTGCACAGGAGTAATAACACGTTAAGGCCTGTACAATTTAATATTAAAGCCTTAGAACCCACATTGATACAACGTGACATTTATATCCGAGCCGAAGAAGTATTACTGGAATTAATATTGCAGCTCTTGTCACGATCTTCGACTTTGAAATAACTTACTGTACTTATCCATCAAAAAATTATGGGGGGAAAGGAAGACCCTAATCAATAATGGGGTTGAATTTATTATTAACTGGATAATTTACATTATAGACAGTGTTATATCAAAGTGCAAAGAGTTAAAGCCTTTTTCGATTGGTGGATCAAATTGGGGAAATGGAGTCTGACAAAGGAATAAATATTATACGTTAATTGTAAATTGGAAAAGGTACACTTTCATTCGTATCACCGTGAATTTAGCTATGCGCATTTGTTACGATTGTGCAAGGAAAGTTATATAATATGGAGTATAATGATTATTAATTGTGCATAAATCGTAGCACTTCAGGTTTATGGTCACTTCCGAAAACCACATGGTATAAAACACTTCCAAAATTCAATGTATAGAAGTGTTTAGGAATTTTGTGACAAAAAGGAAACAATTAAACGTTTACCATCTAATTATTGACCAGAAACAAAGTTCTGGCAAGAGTAAGTTCAAGAATAATGTTAAATCTTAATTAATAAACTTTTCTCCTCATTTTTCTAACTCCTAATTTCAGGAATCTCCATTAGTAGTATTTAGTGGTTGGTCTCACATTTTCACTATAATATTATTTCTTGAATTCGGAGAAAATAGAGATCTTAGCATGCATGAACAATTAATTATAGAACTGGAACTTAATTTAGAGTTTGAAATTTTAAAATTGAAATTGAGATAATTAATATTTAGTGGCAAGTATTTAAATGTTATGGATGCATGGACTGGGATGGGATAATTATCATTTTAATCAATGATGATATTAATAAAGGGAATAATTAGGTTGGGTATAAGCTTTTGTTTGAAGCGTAGGAAATCCGAGATAATTTTTGTTGTTGTATATGTAAGTGTTGATCGGTGGAATTTTAGATGAAGTATTAATTTTGATTAAAGATGATAACAGTTTCATTATGTGCCGGGTGCTAGCATCTTCGACAGTTCCTCATCTTGGAGACAACCCTTGAGAAACTCTTCTTGAGTCAACTGACCATCACCATTTTCATCCATCTTAGCAAAGATACTTTTCGCTCGTTCCTCGGCTGAGTCTTGAGGACGATTGGATGAGTTGGTTCCTAACATATCGTAGATTGCCTACAATAAAGAAAGAAAATAATAAGATTAATATATCAAAAAGAACAAACTCGATGAGGAATATCACTCACAGATCATAATAACTGATAATAAGAACTCCCACACACTTAAACTTATTCCCTGCAGTACATCAACTACACCACTTGGGAATCGTCCATTACATTCATTCAATTATCTCCGAATTGATTCCATACCATTACACTAAATCCTAACCCGTCTCTAAAATTAATGTACCCTATCAACAATGAAATCTAAAAAAGTGATTCAGAATCTCTAACTCTATTGTCAGTCTTAGACAAACTCATCCGATAAAATGGTAGGACGGACACAGCATTTTTTTACTTTGTGTGTAGGTTGAGACTTAATGAAAGAACTTAAAAGATAGTCATTCGTTCAGCGTTCCATTTGTTGAACAGTCAGTAAGCGAGTGATCGCTGCACTGCTGCATGCTTGCTATACTACTGTTCACTCCACGTGAATGAGATATTATTTCTGCCGAACCGGAACTTGGAATTATACCCAAGTGTCCAATTAAATGGAGGTTCTTTCTCTGTTCTTTTACGAAGTCTCAAATTATCATGGAATCTAATTCTCCATCCTCGTGGAATCGATTGGGAATAAAATGAAATTGGAATAAGAGAGAAAAAGGAGAGAAAAAACGTTCATTGGTTTAAATAAACGGCTTAAAATTTCTCTGCACATGGATACGAAATCGAAACCATAGAAATAGAAATTGAGAAACACTTTATCTAAATCCGTTTTTGAATTTATTGGTTTTAAATAAAATACTGACAAAACCCAAGTAACGAATTCTACAATAGATTCTAGCATAGCCTCAGGTGAAAATGATTTTTATAACGTGAATACACATGTAAAATTTTTAAATCCATAGACATAAAATTTAAGTTTTGGACGTTGAAAATAATGTAAATAATGTTATCATTTTAAAATAATTTTTGTAAGTTCAAAAGAAAAATTCCAAAAAGCCTTAATACGAATTTCCGGAAAAAGATCATAAGCCAAGAATATTCATTCTATTGAACCATTTCCGTTTCTACTTTTTTTCAAAAGTGCTTTTTCCATCACATATCTTATCTAGTTTAGATTTCGATTGACATCATCGTATCGATTGCGTCACTATTCGTAAAGTGTTCACAAGGTTTGCCTTTTTTAGAGTTAAACTCAACATGACTTTCACCAAAATGCTCACTTATACCTTGACTTTCACCTACTTAAGGTTCAAGCAGACACAGAGAGAAAATTAATAGCATGAAAATTGACTGCGTAACAAAAAGCTTTACAAGAGTTTTGTCAATTTCACTCTCACAATTTAGTAAAAAAAATTAACAAGTGAATTGGTAATTAATTATTTAATTCTAAGAAGAATTTTGCAAACTCAGTAGCATAATTGAGCCTATGTGGTTTTGTCTATATGCTTTTTCTAATTTTTGCATGTTGTATATTTCGTAAAGAATTAGAGTGAAAAGGCAAGTGTTTTTTTTACTCCTGGATCGATACCTCATCCTTCTTCTTTCAATCCAACTCCACTCACGAACTCAAATTCAAGACAAGACTGCTTGTCCTCTGACGGAGAAAGCAGTATGAGGAAAGTAAAGTGCTAGTTTCACTTTCTCTTCGACAAACAGAATTACCTGAGCTGAGTCATACTAAAGCAATAAGTGCATTAAGTTGGAAATGATTTCACATCCTAATTAGAGTGAAAAGGTTATTTTTACTTGAACACTAATTTTTGTTTCACTTTAGTTTTAGAAAATAATTTTCAGTCATTCCGTCTTGCACTTGAAGTAAAAACAAAATGATTTTCGTGAGACGGTTCATTATACTCACTCAATGTTTTTGCTAGAAAATTTTTACTAAAAATATTATGAAATAAGTAATTTACCTGTACAATTTTGGTCATCTCTTGCAGATCGATGACACCATTTCCATCTACATCGTACATCCTAAAAGCCCACTTAAGCTTCTCTTCCGGCGTTCCGGATGATGTTACATCAATGGCAAGGAGGAATTCCTAGTAACAAAGGAAAGAAAGAAT
The DNA here is from genome assembly GCA_034699725.1 of Friesea truncata. NCBI lineage: Eukaryota > Metazoa > Arthropoda > Collembola > Poduromorpha > Neanuridae > Friesea > Friesea truncata. The sequence continues at coordinate 1,117 of JAQGCN010001295.1, read as the reverse complement.
TGTAATTAAGTCTTTGTATTGTGGCAATAACTAGGTCGTATTTGCTAAAGAAGTAAGAATCCAAGGCAAGGGTTTAATTTTTGTATCTTTACAAAAACTAATCTTCACTGTTTTCTTTCTTTCTCTATCAGAGGTTTCTTCCTAATCCCTATAAATCTTTCTCAGGCCTCTCAGTGACAGAAATTGGACATTAAGACCCACAACGGCTACTTGTTATTAAAGAATTCATTCGCTTGGAGAAAATGGTCTACAGTAAAAGTTTCCTCATCTTTCTTTAGTATTTTTATATTCAACCTTTAACGAAATAATTGAAGCTGATGGCGTCACATGAAAAACTACTGTTGAAAGTTCGCTTGATCCAAAATATTCATGGCAGTGTCAGTGTCAATCAGAATTCTTTGAAAATAAAAATATACCTTCTAATGGGAAATGACGGAATCTTGACAAGTATGCAGCATCAAGATCCAAAGCAGATGAGCCACCACCATTACCCTTTTGATAAGACTTTTTGGCATCTCAAATGAAAACGTCGACAGGCTCCATGAATTTGAGTCTTTTCCTTGTTTGCTTAAAAATTATGTCACGTCCTTCCTTTCCTTTCTTATAAAGATGAGAAATTGAAATCTTGAAGATTCATTATAATGCAAATACTCCTTTCATATCCATCCAAGTCTACCGTTGTCAGTTTAATTATACTCTCTAAGACACTGGAAGATATTGAATTAGGATGGATCTAAGTTTCAGGATATTCTCACGCCAAATTGCCCACTTGTCACTCTTTCGGAAGAATGAATTGGTCAGCAACACGAAAGATAGAAAAACTTTTGGAGAGGAAAAGAGAAAGATGCCTAACACGCTTTTTCTTTCTTTCTTTCTTTCTTAACGGTAGTCCATCAGGGAGTGTAAGAGAAAGGCAAGAAATTGAATTTCCTTCGTTCGTTCGCTTGTATGGTTGTGGAGTAGTGTAGGTTTTCCATTTTTATTTTCAGGAGTGAATTTCGAAAAGCCAGAGAGAAATTTTGGATCAAAATCAAGTTATGCATGCATGAGAGAACCCATTCTTCACGTCCTGTTTTCACTTCACCCGTCTTTCAACAATAGCAGTGCAGTACTGCAG
>JAQGCN010001294.1:0-10491 GCA_034699725.1 Friesea truncata | reverse complement strand
AGAATGAACATTTTTTTCAATTATTTTAGATAGAACTGGTTGAATAGATATAGGCCTGGTATCACACGGTTTGGACGTTCTAATTGATAGAATAAATAGAATCTAATGTTTCTAATTAATTCCTCTTAGCGTAACAACCTGAGTTTGTATAAGCAGGGTGCTATTGAGTTTAAATAAATAAATAAATAAAATAAGATGGTACCAATTAAAGTTTTTAATTTGTCCAAAATGATAATTTATATCAAATGTTTATCCTGTTGGTAAATGTTGTTAATTTTAAGTTTAAAATAATCGCAACTGAAATTAAATCACAATCTCTATTACGCTTAATGTTTTATGTAATTAATTGTTAAGAAAAGTGGAAGGGGAAGATTATAAGTTCAAAAAGATGCATAGCTGCATGATATTACTTTTATCAAATTCATTTGAAATTTAACTTTGACTTCATTGAGTTTAATCAAGCACTAGACTTAAAATATTGTCTTATCTAAGCTAAAGTCATACACATTTTCATGGACTTGAGTAAAGTATAAAAACGACATTGAAAGTGTAAACTAAAAATCCCTACTTTTTTTTATTGGGAAAAAGTTTTGATACTGGAGGTGCAAAGGGTAAGTTTAATTAAAATTAAAGCGTCAGACGCTAATATTTTCTTTCAAATTGTTTTTCCTAGGCATCGAATTTGTGATTGCGAAGAGTTTTGCGAGATCCATATAGAATTTTGACATATTTTAATCTTAATCCAATCCCAATTAAGGCGAAAAGTCCCAATCCGCAATTTAAAAAAATTAATCCTTAATCCAGGACCCCATTCATCACGGACCACTGGAGTTGATGCTCCAATTAACCAACATTTTTACTAAACTCTTGAAATTAATTTTAGTTTAGTTTGGTTCAATTATTTGTATATTATAATTCATTGTTTTTCCCCTTAATTTGCTATAAGTATTGTCAAATACCAGAAAATCTGAAATTAAATGAGTACACTTTATCAAATGAAATTATATTAAATTATGTTTTTTTATTTACAATCTCCAATTTTATCACAAGTCAAAGATCCAGTTTCCTCGTTATCTGCAGTGTATCTTTTGAATGGAATCAATTCTTCATCTCTGTTAAAATTAACAGAGAATCCAATATCATGATCAGCCAATTTAAAACTCCACCTGTACAAAAAATAGAGTAAATCTCATTTAACGAATATTACAATATCAATTTTAAAATTACTTAATGACTGTATTAAGTTTTGTTACTCCAAAATCAAGTTCTTGCTTTAGTCCAGCTGGAATATCCACACTAATATATTCATTTATATCCACATCAACATGAGCCGGAAGGAGATTAGCACCAATCGATACCTAAATTTAATATGAAAATACAAATTCACCAATTTATATTTCAATCTATTTTCTTTCATTTTTTACCCTTCCTCCTCCCTGTGTTCCACCAAATTCTAATGGAAGTTGATCACGTGGTATTCGACTATGTAGTACAGGCTGCCATTTATCAGGCGTTGTATAAATTTCTAATTTACCAAGAGTACGAGCAGAAAACAATGGTTTCATCAATGCAAATAACATTTGAAATACACGAAAACCTTTTATAAAAATATTCAACATATATAAACAAAACATAAAGAAAAAGTAATAGAATTTACGAACCATTAATGAAATACATGCTATGCATAATCTTAGGATAATTTGCTTCAAATCGACGAACAAGATCCAATATGGTACTTAAACCTATCAATAATATTTACAATAATATTAAAAAAATAAGTATTAAAATAAATAAATAAGTATATAAAAAAATATTTGATTTACTTGCAAACGAGCTAAGTTGTTTCATACTAAAACTACCAAAATCCACAATTGAAACAATCTGTGTTATTTCAAATCCAAGTTTGGCCGAACATTCTTCCATTTTAGCATAACACAATGCAAACATTTGATCAACTACTCGTAATACATTTTGACGACCTTTTTTTAATCCAGTACGTACATCCCATTCTCCAAATGGTATTATAAGAACTTGACAAAATACATATTAGAAATGTAAAAATCGTGATTTTAAATTACTATTACTAGGATGTCCTTCTTTATCCATTCCAGTTATGGCATACGTGTACATATCTTTGAATTCACGGGGTGGAATCCATTTTAATACATCATCAATATTCTCTTCTTTTCTCCATTTTAAATGCTAATAAAATCATTGTTATTATTTAATCATAATTTAAAATGTAAATCAATTACTTTCCGAAGCGATTCCTCAGCCGCAGAAATATTCATATCTCGACCTGTTAATCATAAAAAATAATAAGATGAAAGAAATCAGTAAATAAGTTTAAAATCAATTACTACGAAACCATTTTAGCATGTATAAATCCGATTTATGGTTTAGCCTTAAATCAGCAACCTTTTCTCTAAACTAAAATTTAAATTTAATTTATAAAATCACTTTTCATAAATTGTTTTACCTGTTTCAAAACTTGAAGTTGTTCTGCTGATGGTGCAGCCATTTTGTTAATTGCAGATGCAGATTTATTATTCCAAGTTACTTAACAGCAGAATGTAATTTGCAAACTAAATCAAAATCATAAGTAAAATATTACATGTGAGTGATTATAAGAAAACTCAATGTATTTTTTTAATAAAACTAGTTTTTGTTACGAGTTATGAAAAACATCTACACAAGTAAGGATTTTAGTTTGGTTTCAATATACTCGAGGTCATCTTCAATGAGGTTAAACTGATATTAGATATAATGATAAAAAATTTAATATTTTTTAACTATAAATTAATCATTATAATTATAATTCTCTTCATATAATAAGTTGTTTTTACATGAGTAAAGGGTCATTAAACAAGCCATATTTTTGCATTAAAGTTAGTTAATACAATTTGATGTGATGTGATCACATCGCATGGAGTTGTAAATGAAGGACCACAATTTTATAGTATACATTTTTATTGTTTCACCAGTTTATGTAATTTCACTTAACTTGAAATAGAAGTGTAACTAAACCCGTTGAAGCTTATTTCGGAATTCCTTTTGCTAAGCCACCGATTGGTGAATTCAGATTTTAGAAGCTAGTACCATGCGATTATAAGTTTGAAATTCATTACCCCAAAATTCCCAAACGTATGCCCACAGGTATGGTATAAGTAAATGTACAAGCCTTATACTGAAATTATTGAATTATTTAAACTCTGTGGAGAAGCTGTGTGGAATCCTAATTCCTAATACAACACTTATTTCAGAAGATTGTCTCTATTTGTTGAACACTTACTAAGCAATAAATGCTAATCGCTGAAGATTTTCAACAGCTTACGGTTGGTTTGGTTTAATTATGATTATAAGTTAATTCTGATCCAGCAAAGCATAAAACATTATTGTTTAATGAGTTTACGAAATTGTAATCAATTATTTATTTTTATAAGCGTTTAGCAAGAAGTAATAAAAATAATTTGCATAAACTTCATTACATTTAATTGTCCCAAGTTTATAGTAGCATATCGTCTCTGTCTCTGCCATGTTTATAAATTACTACTGTTCGTCTCTTTTATCGTAACTTCGCAATTTTCATTTATCGAGAAACAATATCCAATTTCATTATTAATTTCCAATGAAGAATTTTTTAATTCTAACTGTATGGTATCTAATATTAGAAATACAAATGGTACACAATACAGATAATGGTATATGCCCATTTGAAAATTTCAAACGCAAAAAACGAGAAAATGAAGATAATACACAAGGTATTTGTGATCTAATGGTAAGTAAACTTAATAAATTAATTCAACTAATAAACAATGTAATGATTTTTCTAATTTAGAAACCACGAGGTGGTGAATCGGTACCGGAAACTACACCTTGCCCTTGGAAAATTTATATTTACAAAGCTGAAATAGAACAGCAACATGCTCAACCTGGTAATTAAAATAATAATAACAGTTTCAACAACATTACAACAATAAAATAACAAAAGTCATTTTATACAAGTTGTAATAGGATCCGAGGACGCTACATCTATTTTCCACGGATATATAATTGCTGCTCGACAAATATTACCCAATGACGATCTAGGAATTTTTTTGGGTCATTTTGAACCACAATGGGATGCGATTCCTCATTGTTGCGCAGGAGCAGTGCGCCCAGTAAGTAATAATAATGCTGGCTCTGACTGACAAAATAATACTAGTTTAAACGATTACTTTCAAACTCTTAGAATATGTTGGATGGTTCATCACACATACGTGTTCAAAAACCGAATCAGACTCTCTTATGGACAGCCCCAAACGATTATATTGGAAAATTCGTTTTCGTGTAAATATTTTAAATTAAGTAAGCTTAAAGTATGATTGTTAAAAAATAATTTTCAGAACAACTATTTGGAAAAGCATGGGACAATATTGGTTTCAAATGAGATCTCCTGTAGTCAATATCGTCAAACAAAGAAATCATCCCAATGCCATGACTGGTATAAAAGTTAATCGAAATGTTAAACTCTAAATCTTTAATAATAAAAAATTAAAAAGTTTTAAGGTTGGATTGAGAAGGAATTAGCTTGCGCTCTTGCGTTGGCATACTTAAGAATTGACAGAAGACTTTTCCCAGGTCCTACTTCGTAAGTCATTGGATATGGTAAATCCTTAGGTCTAAAAACAGAAAATCTATTAAGTTAGCTTGTACACAGAATAATTACCACCATTACCTGTGGAATATAGTGTGCATAGTTTGTTCCCACATGACCGGTCTAACAATTTGTTTAGGTAACTCCCTTCTTACTTCCGCTTCTGAGTGATACCTGGAAACCAATAAAAAAAAAACTTAAAATGACCACACAACTTTATGTTATTCGCAGTTAGATTTACCTATGTCCTGTTACATTCGAATATACTGATAGTCGAGGTTTCTGTATTATGACGTCTTTCAACAGTTCCTTTACAGCATACTGAGCTGGTTTCATAAGTTCAGTGTGAAATGCACCAGCCACCGGAAGCACTTTAACTTTCCTCAGTTTAAAATCTGCATAGTTTTTCTGTATAAACTGAATGCACTCAGTATGACCTCCTATCACTTTTCCATGTGGAAAGAGATATGATGTCACTTCACATACTGGATTCTCAATTTTATATTCACGAGATGCCCATTCTTTAGCCACTTGCAATGCAAAACCTAAAATGAATTTTTAAAAATGATTAAACAGTATTAAAGAAAAGTAGAAAATATTTCTCAACTAACCTAACCTTGAATCTGCTCCATACAATATAGTAGCCATTTGACTTTTCACCTCGTCACAGGCTATTTGCATAGCTTCAGATCTTACTTTGATGAGTCTAACAGCATCTTCAAATGAGATTACACCACCGTATACGAGAGCTGCATATTCTCCTACACTAAATCCAGCTGCACCGACAGAACTTTCTATGACAATTGGTTGTTTCCGTTCTAACTTTTCAATCGCACTTAAACTACAAACAAGAATGGCTGGTTGTGAATATACTGTTTGATTAAGTTGTTGAATGGGCCCTTTTTGACATAACTTCAAGAGATCATATCCAAGGATTTCTGATGCAATTGTGAAGAGCTGGAGTTCAGGCTCCTCGCCTGCCATTCCGACATATTGAGTTCCTTGTCCTGGAAATAGAACTACCTAAGAACAAAACAACACATAAGACATAATTTTTAATAAAATCAGGACGACATACAGAAGTGCTGGAAGGATCAACGATTTTTCTTCTTTCAGCTTCATCCAAGGCACTGTTTCCTGTATTAAATATTTTCGTTTCTTTGGTATATGGAGTGGACATGAATGGATCTTCTGTAGGAAGGTTACTTCCTGGTAATCGTGAATGACGTTGGCGTTGCACTTCTCGTTCTATACGATAATCATCAAAAGTTGCAGCGTTGTCGAGCAATTTTGTTAATTTTGCTTTCGGTGGTTCGGTGGACTTTGGAAGACCAACACTATTATCAATTATTTCATCCCCTGGATTTGTTCCAAAAGGTATCAATTCAGGTGGATCCTCCCTTGATTTATTAGATTTTGATACTCGGAATCGACGATTCCTGGCAAAACGCTGTTGTTGATATAATGGAGATACTCGAAATGAATCAAAGAGTTTCTTATACCTGCACCACATTTCGTTATCAATTCACAATTCCTAAATTAAATTAACGATGAACAGCAATTAACAATGGAAAATGCTTAATTAAATAACAATAACAAAGCACATGTTGTTAAACTTTTCCGGTTAAAATTTTGATTCCGCGCTTAACAAAGTGTCAAGTTAGCAGCAAGGCACCACGGATTGACAAGTTAAGCAAACTATTTTGGTAAAGTTCTTTAAAAACCAGTGCAGTGTCCGCCTCCATCCATGTCATGTCAGCTTTAGAGATATTTGGACACTCTTTTTTAAAGAACTTTAACAAATTGTTCAAGATTTTGCATTTTGAACAAAACACATATCAAAAACAAAACGCATACCCTGACAGTTTGCAAAAACATACATGTCTTTGTTATTCACATTTACTGTTGAAATGCATATAACAAACGAAACATAAAACGACGTAAAGTTCCTAGATAAACATTACTACGTTTGCTAATACAATACAATTATAATTATACTTTTTTGTGGCAAGTTGTAATAAATAATACACAAACTTGCGATTTCTACACAAAAAATATCGCAATCTAGAAATTAAGGAGAGATCCCATTTTCCCATTCACTTCTAGTATTCTGGACACGAATAATTTTGTAAAAAAAAAAGTTCCAACACGATTTTCAGTCTTATCGTTACTAAAGTTGAAACTCATAAAGGCGTAGGCTAGAAAAACGTGAAAAGAAACGTTCATCGGTGTCGGCGAACTTGAGTAACGTTTTATTGATTGATTTCCAGGCATAGTGTAGGAGAAAATTAAAATTTCTCCTTTTCTTTTACTGCTTCCTAAAATTGCTCAAACTTTAACTTCATAACTTAACTTGTTCTTATACTAATAAATTATACATTAAATTATTAACACTTATTTAATGGAGTTTATAAAAACTGTTTCAAATAACTCGGTTCAAGTTTTATACAACCTTGACGTAAGACTTCTTAAAATCAGACAAATGTTTTCAAAAGCTTTAAGTATAATTGATTAACTCCTAGATTATTAACATTGTATTTTCAAAGCTGGAATTAAATGACCTCAAAAATATACGATCAGTTTGTCGACTCTGGTCAATTGAAGCTCTTAATGGATTCAGAAACAAGATACTTGTTCATCACAATCCTTCATTGCTTCAAAAAGTAAATCCCCATCATATCACTCAATTTTTGGTTCATCATGAGATTTCATATGCTCTCATTATTTCATTTTTAAATATTCCTTGGTATTACTGTAACATCAATGATGATTACAGAATACAGATTATGGCAAGATGGAAAACATTACAGCGATGGGTGAATGGATTACTTTACAAAAAATATTTGACACAACGAAACAATATGAAATATATAGAAGTTATTTCAAAATCATTCTTTGAAAGCAGTTGTGCAGCTCATCTCACAGAATTGCGAATTGAATTAAATATTTTCCATGAAAAGGATTCAGAATTGCTCGTAGCCACCCTATCCAAAACGTTAAACTTGGAAACACTTGCACTCGATTTTGTGTCAGTCAAAAAGGCAGAAGTAAAAACTTTACCAGAAGAACTATTGGTACCACTCAACAAATTGAAATTATTATCATTAAGATGTGACTCTTACGCTCCTACGGTAAGCATTGAAAATAAGAAAGAAATATTAGTGATGTATCATTAAATTATATTGTTTAATAACTTTTTTACATTTTAAAATAATTTTTCCTTTATACGAGTTTTCATTATTTTCATAAATATTAAGAGTGCAGTTTATATTTGTTAAAAGTTCTTTCCAAATATGGAAGGATATCTAACTTAAATTAAAAACTAAACTTTTAATAGCAATTACAATGAATTCCGTGTAACATTTTGTTTTTATTTTTAATTTGCAGTATTCGGAATCTGAGATTTTCGATTTAGAATGTTGGACAAACACAAAAATTCTAGGTTTATTTCCAGGAATTAAATTTCTTGATCTGTATTCTTGGCAGCAAGGTTTAATGGTGGAACAGGAACATAACCGCGAGTTTATACCATTTTGTCGTGAAGCGCTACAATTGCTACATAATCAGAAACAATACTTCCAATCTCTTGAAGGTTGGCGATTTGATAAATTATGCTGCAGTAGCAATGAAACACTTTTATTCCCTTTTCCACCACAGCTTAAATATTTGGTAATTCGTGGGAGTGAAAATGAGAAAGAAATATTAAGTTATGAATTGCCAAGTCTCCGAAGATGTGAATTATTATTAGACTATTACGAAGATCCTAATTTGCTCAACATGAACATATCCTCTCTTCCTAAGTTGGAATACTTAGGTCTCTGTACTGGCTTGGGTTATGAGGATTATGATATTGAAAAAAGAGATATATTAAAAATCAGAGAAATAATTTTGGTAAGATTATAGAAGTAAAATTCTTTTTTTTAAAAAAAAAAACTTATAACAATCCTGTACTGTTTTCAGAGTGAAAATTTTAAATGGATATTTCCAAGTCTTCATACACTTAATATCGCTGTTTCATTTCAAAATGACAAAGAATTTTTTAATTACATATTTCCAACGGAAGTAGAAATTGAAATTTATGGAATAAAATCATTTGGAACATCTCTAAGTGCTGACTGCGAATCCGAAGAAATTACCCGATTTTACTCCATGTTTCCAGACTTAGAAATATTAAAACATGTACGTGAAATATTTGATGAAGAAGTTGACTGTTCAGTTATTTGTATACATAAAAAAGACAACGATGGAAAGAATTTTTTTCGTCAAACGAGTAATCTGCGAAAAATTATTAAAGATCCCTATCATCCAAATTGTTTTAACCATATTAATGTCATTTATCAACTTCTTCGCGGAACACTTTTCAAAGAACCGTTTTTCTGGAAATGCAACGATATTGAGTGTTATACACTACGATATGAGGATAATTCAGATACAACTGAAATACACACGAAAAACTGTTTCAATTTCATGAAATCTTGTAAGCCTTTATAATTGAAATTATTCTAGATGAGATATTTTTAGATTATTCGAGAAATACATAAATACATCTGTATTATAATTTTTTGTATTTACACATCTTTCAATTCACATTTTTTGTTCTCTTTAATATTTTTCTACTAGCATGGAAATGGATAAATTACATTGTTATAATTATGTATCTTAATAATAGCTTTATCTTTGCTTGTAAACTTTTACTCCGCCTTGCTACATTAAACGTAAGGAATACAAATAAGATTCTACGAGTGTATAAGCAAATGTATTTAATCACATTGTTATATAATAATATATTCTCAACATTTAATTTAGTTTTTAAGTTTACTATGGTAGGAAACTGTTGTATTTGTTTTGCTGCTGCCATAATTACTGTATCATTTGCTAAAAGTATTGAACTAACATGAAAGCAGTAAGGAGTTTTTACACATCATCGATTACATATCATTTTCCAAACAAAATTTGCAAAACAGACGTAATCAGAAGTCATTGCGTCCATGTAGAATTATGATTTAATCGTCAAGGAACTTTGAAATTGGTTACTAATTTTAAAAATGATTGTAAATTATGAGATATAATAATTAAGAAAAATTAAAGTAATTTTATAATACACAGATTAATAAACAACATCAATATTACGTATTGTTTAAAAACAAATAGGAGAAAAAAAATTTATACTTGATGTTGTTATGGTTGCGAACAGAATATACTCTGTTTATGTTTTGTTCTCTCTTTGTTGTTTATTTCAAGAAATTTACAAATCAAAATAATTTGCAAGGATGGAGGAGGTTGGGTTTTTCTTAGTACTGTATTTATTTGTTTCCCAATGTTCTTCTGATATTGGTTTCATTTCCGACAATAAATTTAAAGAATGGGGTAAAAAAGGCGGAATGTCATCAAAAGGATTGGGATTGAGATACATTGATCCAGTATCAGATCACCCGGAGTACAGACGGATTTCACAGCAATTTGATTTAACTAAGCCAGTGGTAAATCTGTAAAAATCTATATTTTGTATGTTTATTTCGCTTTTTCTGTGTTAGAATGGAGTACCTGTTTCTGTAACCGCTGGTGTTATAGCTGGTAATAGAATTCGTGATGTTTATACGAATAGAATGATGCCGTATTTTCATAATTTATTGGAATTTCATGATAAAATTCATCAAACAAGTATTTGGACACCGCAACCTGAGCTGACATTTTCATCTGATCCATACCAACTATTAAATGCTGGATGTGGAATTACTGAATTGGGTCAAGATATTTTATTGGATTTTGTTACTCCAAATGATGTTTTGACATACTCGGATGCTGTATTGAGGGATGCTTGTCTAGAAAGAGGTTCAATCCCTGTGCTTAGGTAA